>OX578276.1:3446119-3487569 GCA_951217055.1 Gerris lacustris | reverse complement strand
TAATGTTAACCGTTTTATCCAGTTTAATGGCTATATTTAGGGCTTCTACCATTTTCCTTCTATTGGTATTCCTTTCTCTAGCCAATATTTTGGTGTTATCAAAATCAAATTCGTGTTTTGTAGCTGCTGAGTGACCACTTAACGCGGTATTAGAATTACCTTTTCTTTGATCATATTTATGCTGATCAACTCTGTGTTTTAGCATTTGGCTACTCTCTCCTATATAACTCTTATGGCAACCAACAACACTATAGGCACTATATATGAAATTCCCTGTAAAGGTTGCCATAAGAGTTATATAGGAGAGAGTAGCCAAATGCTAAAACACAGAGTTGATCAGCATAAATATGATCAAAGAAAAGGTAATTCTAATACCGCGTTTAAGTGGTCACTCAGCAGCTACAAAACACGAATTTGATTTTGATAACACCAAAATATTGGCTAGAGAAAGGAATACCAATAGAAGGAAAATGGTAGAAGCCCTAAATATAGCCATTAAACTGGATAAAACGGTTAACATTAAGACGGACTCTAGATCCTTGAACAAATTCTATAGTGGCATTTACCTATATAATTCAAATCATATTCTCCCGCCAAAAACATAACAGTCTGATATCAAAATGTTTTAAATTTTTACTGACTCCGCTTACTTTATAATAAATTATATATTATTAAAGGCTTGTAACTTAAATTAAATCAAATATAACAATGTATTTTTAATTTTTAATAAAATGAAATAAATAATGATAACATGATTATCAAACCAGGAAGGTTACATGATGTAAACAAAACCATGTTCTAAAACGTGTTCTTTTCTAGTCTTTTTTGTTTTAATTTATATTTAGATTTAAAACTTTTTGTTTTTTGAGACTGTGATAATGTTAATTATTAAATGGAATGATTTGTGTTATGGTGATGATTATGATTAGTGCTTTGTTATTTTTGTTTAGTTTTATACAGTTGTTAATGTCGTTTTAAGAATACTTATCTCTTATCTAGTTTTTTAACGAAATCATCTTTGAAGATGGTAATGTAAAGCGGATTATATTCATACTTAATAAATTAGAATATACTATTAGTTATTTTGAATGTTAAATTATTATTATGATTGTAGATTGAACTGACGTACAAAGAAGCTTTGTGATACTTGACTCTGAATTTAGTACCGAAACAGATGATGTAATTTTATTCGTTTTACCAGGTAAAAATTTTAATTAAATTATTGAAGGAATTTGGATTAGAGAGATTTTTATACTGATATCAAGAAAACTATAGCATATGTATGTTTGTTTATTAAAAAAATTAATAAATGTTGTTTATAGGCTTGAAAATGACCGGCAAGGTCGAAACGTCGCCAACGCCTAAACTAATGTGAAGAAAAGTTTTTTATTTACCCTAACAAGGATCCATCTACCTACTTTAGCTGTAATTTTACTTTTTTTTGGCTCAAAGTCCAGTTTGTTTTCACTTAGACTCCATGGAAACTAATTAATTCTCATTTCCCTTGTTTTGGCTCTTTTACAAAAGAAAAACAACTTTTTTTGTTGTTGTTAAAGTAATTATATTTTTTAATACTTTTTTTTTTTTTAAATTAATACCAGTTTAATTAAATTATGAGAAGGCTTGTAGAGAGGCCCCTAATTCTCGGAGCCCCATAATTCTAGGGGCCCCTGATTATGCTGAAGAGAAGAAAGGGGCCCAGGTGTGAATGAAAATTTTAAATGATCCTCCTCCGAATTTCATCCCTAGAGGTTATAAATCTTAAGTAATAAATTGAGCCTTCTTGACTTACTTAATTATCTACGGCTGTTTGCTTTATGACCCAGTCATAATTCTATTAATAGTTTCCCAATCAATAAATATATTATTTTATTTTCTGTTTACTCAATTAGTTTATTATATAATGTAAAGTTCTTAATTATCTTTTGTTTTTACGATAAATCTAAAAAAAATATTTGAATTATGTTTTTCTTTTACGACCTTATTTATTTTTTATGTCCCTGAATTTAATTTTCCCTACTTTTTTACTTTCTTATACACGTAGTATACATAAAGATGAAGTATTAAGATGACGCAATAATTATATTTTGAAGTATAAACCCCGTGGCGAAATCGATAAATAAATTTTAGCTTTAAATATGGGGATGCTGCCCAAAAGCATTTGTCGTGTCGCGGGATACCCAGTAGGAACGTAGTTCCTTACGCTTTTCATTAAATATAAATTATAAAATCTCATTGCTAAGTATTACGATGCTAACTACCTATGCATAGTAGAGTTAGATAAGAGAAAAAAATTAAAATTAATCAGTAGCTATCTGCGGGTTACTTTCGATAAACTATAAAAGTTTCCTACAAATCAGATAAGTACATTTGAAGCTATAGGTGTGAATAAATTAAATGTATGTTTGTGCTCAAGTGGAAAAGAAACAAATGAGTGCAGAAGATTGAAACTTATATGGGACCAACAATGAGCTAATTATGACCTACCATAGAAATTTCATTAAATTCGGACATGTAGTTTTTAAGATATGTTGATTCGCGAAAATTGAACGACAGAGCGATACACTGAGAAAAAAAAAGGCGTCATTTCAGGGTAAAACATACTGAACGCCAGTATTTTTGATGGATAGGAAGATTTACCGATGATGCATACAGCCAAGGTTGTACGACGGGAAACATACGTATTCCGTACGATGTATACAACCAGCGGCAGTATAAAGTCCATGACGTCACGAGTCTGACGTCATCAATTTCTGCATTATCTAGACCAAGTTTGTATACATCATAATGCAGAGCCGTATACTGTGTAATGCCATGAAGTATACATCGTACTGGCTGAACTTACGTAACGTCAGTATAAGAAAAATAAACCAGTAGGCTCCATAAGTATTGTAAGGATGAAACACCATTACCCGCAACGTGAGACGTACGAGCTGCCAGGACGGATCATCGTGCATTTTTTAATCTGTATGATACATCGTACGTTTTTATTGCATGAAACACCATTAACTCCTACATGAGACGTACGTGCTGCCAGGACGGATCATCGTGCATTTTTTGATTGGCATGATACATCGTACGTATTTCTTGTATAAAACACCATTACCCCCAGCGTGAGACGTACGTTCTGCCAGGATGGATCATCGTGCATTCTTTTATTGGCATGACACATCGTACTTCCCCGACCTATGAACCACCATGCGGCAGTATGCAGCACCAAGATTCGCTGATATGTTTCATTCAGTTTGTCTGTATAAATACGAATACATCGTCCAGCAGCAGTATACATCGTACTGGCTTTCTGCATACATCGTACATCATGTCTGTATGATTCGTCTATATTTGACGTACGTTACGTACATATCCCTAGCCATGTATACGTATACTGCGTATACGGTCGGACGTACGTTTCATACGTTTCCAACCCACTCTGCGTACGTACCCGACGTACGTTCGTTCATACGTACAGTACTGGTACCTGTAGGTACCTATATTAGGTACAGTACGGATACATCTAGGTATACCTATATAGATTCCTAAATGTACCCGTACTGTACCAATAGATACCTACAGGTACCAGTACTGTACGTATGTACGAACGTACGTTGGGGTACGTACGCAGAGTGGGTTGGAAAAGTAGGAAACAAAAGTCCGACCGTACGTAGTATACGTACATATACTGTTTGTACGAACCAATAATGTACCTTAGGGTACACTTCATTCACATTAAGTTAGGACTTGACAGCTGTGTTAGTAACTCGATAATTTTAAGACGTATATAAGTATGAAACAAATTAATTGCTTGCCAAAAACGAAACCTTTACCTAAGCAACAATAAAAAAAATAGTATTTACATCATAGAATCATCGAGTTACATATTACAGCTGTCAAGAACAGCTAAATATAATAATTTAGTTAATTTAAATGAAGTGTAGGTACATTTTGAGTATTTCTAATGTAATTTAGGGAAAGCATAGAACATTATTACTTGTTCATTGCATGCCCTACATTTACAAGTGGAGGAGATAGGAATGATATAAGTTAACAACAGTAACAACAGATATAAGTTCTTAATTTTTAGAATTTATATATTTAATATTAAAAATACAAAGTATATTAAGTTAATTTTCATACAGTTAAAAACATAAACAGTTCATACAGTGAACTATTAATTATTAAGTACATATTATTCGCAAATTATAAATCATTAAGTTCGGAAAAAATTCATTAATATGACATTTATTATCTATTATTTTAATTACAAGTATACAGAGTGTCACAGGAAAAACTTCCATCAGAGCAGAGGGTGATAGTACACCTCAAACCTAACCAAAAAGTTTCTAAGATGACATTTAGTTTTTTTTTTTTTTTAAATTACTAAGTTTAAAAAAGTACTACTAAAAACATTCAAATTTCCTAAAATAAACATGTTATCATTATAATCACCAAACTAATTATAATTACCAAAGTTATTTAAATTAAATAAAAAATAAAAATTAATTTAAAAACATTTAATTTAAAAAATTGAATTAAAAAGTTACTTCATCTCCTTTATTTACATTTATTTATTTACATTTACATTGTTGTAAAACAAAAGTATAACCTACAGAGTTTGTAACCACAGATCAAAATCTGATTTGGTCATTGTATAATATCATGTTGATTATGTTCTGCTATATTATGTTAAATAAATCAATATAATGGTACTATTATTATTATTATTACACTGTTGTAATGTAATTTCATTGTATAAATGAAATAAGAAAAAAAAACTATAAGCTTAATTCTAAATATAACAATAAATGAATGCATGTAATTCTTAATATTTACATTAATATTAATACAATAATACTTCATATAATATCATTATATTGATATTCTTATATTAAATTTTTTACAATATACAAATATGTTACAACTAATTAGAACAATGTTCTATTTAAAACGATAGTAATGTCATATTTTATATATATATATATATATATATATATATATATATATATATATATATATATATATATATATATATATATATATATATATATATATATATTATGGAATTTACATATTATGATAAAATAGTATTAACTATTAAGTATTTACAAACTTAAAACTTTACAGAAATTTGATTTATCATGGTTTAGTATATGCAGTATGGTCTGAAAGACTACCTCCTCCCTATTAAATTTGGGATGGTTCTCAGGGATTAACAACTTTTTTCTTTGAACAAGTGTTCAAGGGAAAAGTGTGTAACCCAGCCTTAATTTAAAATAATAAAAGAAGAAATAGAAATATCAATTTATGGGCCACCTCAAAGTGACGTACATTGTTAGGTCTTGCAAAATAGTCAAGTTATTTGGCGCAGGTGCCATTAAGTCCTTATATTTGATATATAAAATTTCAATACTACGTTCAACCTCATATGCATAATAATGGTAATCAAACTCGATACATTTGAATAATTGGCACTTAAAATAAACTTTTTTGTTGACCACAAATATTTCTACAACTTCCGCGAGGAGTGGGAGGTGGGTCTTTAAACAAAGATCTACTGTTACTACATAGCCTTTAATGAATTTATATCCATTTACTGTCACCCATGGAACTGTAAAAATATCAGCTGAGTGCGGGAAGTGAAATTTAGTACAAACGATAGGCTTCAACTCTGGAAGCAATAATGTTTGCTTACCGTAATATACAATTTGTTTTATTTTTGAACACAGTAAAATATCATTAATACTTAATTGACTCTTAATTGCAAGAGTTTTACAAATGTTCATTTTATTACAGGTAACTCTGGCGGCTATTTTGGAAACCCTATGTTTTGCCTCAAATCGCATTGTCCATACCTGAGTCAAGGGACCGAACCGGGATAGCATGTCTGGATAATGAACTAGGAAGTGAAATTTAGGCTTCAATGAGGTTTTTGCCAGCTTGACATAAGACTCATTTAAGTCTTCGATTAAACCTTCAAAATGTTCAGTGGTTTCAGGATAGACCCTGTGATTCAATAGTCTGTCCAATATCGTTCGTAGTACAATGAACAATGACCATACTTCAGACTCGTTTGGAACATAGTAACCAACTATTAGAGCAAAGTACCTAACCAGGGTCAACATTTCAGCAGCTGATGCTTTTACAGTAACATTGTATCCATCAAAGAGAAGTGCACTGGCTGGCCTGGATGAGGAGTCTGGGCCAAAATCGAAATTGTTCAACTTTGCTTGGAGAACATTACTAGAAATCAGTTTAACTTCACCAACTAAATAATTAACAACAAAGTGCATAACGTAACGGCAGCAGCCTTCTAAATAATCGTGGAGGAGATCTACCGCGACGTGGTCGAACAAATTAAAACCATCCAAAGCAAACCAAACGCATTTCTCTTTAATACCAGTCTTTTTAACATCACCAAGTTCAACTTGTTTATCATAATTTTGTCGAGTTCTAAGCAAATTATCATCCTGAGTTGCCATTCTTTGCATGGTCTCTTTGTGAACCATACATACTCTACAACAAAAATTAGCTTTGAAACTCTCGACAAAACCTAATATAGAATTCAAACCTAAGTTGTCACCAGTAATTGCTACAACATGAAATTTTATTACTCCAACAAAACCATCAGTATTTACATTCACTCCTTCCCGGCTCAACTTATTTAATTGATCAATAACTCTTTGAAATATTACACCATTGCCAAATTTTACTTTATCGCTGGCATGGAAGAGAGCAAGTACAAAAATATGATTTAATTGAGAGACTAAGTGGGGAGGTAACGAGGGTAATGAAATGTACACACCGCCTAATTTGTGAATAGTAGCATGACTCCCAAGAGGATTGCTAATTTCAAAGTCATCGTAATAAAGGACAATGGGTAAATTGAGGTGATCACCGACTTGTTTGTTAATAATTTTTTTCCAAAGGGGCCCTTGAATCACATTTGTAATAGGACAGTCAAAGCTTTGCAGTTCCTTCATGAATTTAATGGTTAGACTGAGCAAGCCTTTAATCTCAAAAAACTTTTTTAAAACTACATCTATGCTCATTACTTGCATTGTGGAAGGAACAGGCACAAATTGGTGCCCTAGCAACGACCGCCTTCGTTCTAGTCTCTGGCCTACAGTAATTTCAACGGGTGCAATGTAAGTACCTAAAGTTTCAAAATATTGCATTCTTTTATAGTGAGACTGAAATTGTTTAATGTCATCTGCATGCTTGGACATTGTGCTTTTTATGACTTCATGTACTTGTGGGGGGGTGAATTGCTCACAATCTGATTTTTTCAAACAATTATTAATGGAGGAAACAAAATTACTTATTAACGCATTGGTTCCAGTAACTACTGTTTGAACTAATTTCCTTGGGAGTTGGGGATCGGCATACAAACCCGAAATAAACCGTGCATATTGATTGGTGAATTGATCATGGTCAGGGGCCTCATTGGTTACACTTTGTCTTATTGGTTCAATATTATGACGCGTGTCAGGAGTGTCCGACTCACATTGAGTTATAGGCAACGTCGCAGGACTATGTTGTCTGAGGAGATGTCTCCTTAAAGACAACGAGGAACTGAAATGTCTGAAGCAGGATTTCTCCCCACAACGGTATTCGCGAAGACCCTCTACTTGTCGAAATTTGCACTTTTGACTCATATGCCTAATCAATTCGCTCGGCTTCGGAAACTGCAGTTTGCAGTGGAAGCAAGAAAACATTTTTTTATTTTTAATTGCTATGTCATTGACATTAGAAAATAGTTAGATAGTAAAATCAAATTGCCACGTCCAAATAATCTAGCATGTGCTTGGTTACTGCTGTCAATCTGTCATATTTAGTATCCATGGCATAGAATGCCCGTTGGATAAGCAACCAAATGTCTTGGGCTTGTGGAGTGTATAAGGCCCCGGTTGTATGGTATATTTTAAAGGCAGAGTCGATAGCCTGGAAAAGTGAATGTATTGGGTAAATGGTTTCGTCGACGATTACATAAGCTTGATCAACATCAACTGGGGATTTACCTACATACACTACAAATGGCTGAAGTGTTGTGTTAATTTCTTCGGCATACCTCTTCTTTTGCTCTATGTGTGGAAGCAGCTCACTTGCAGACGGCAACCGTGTAACGAAAGCCTTCCTAATCTCGCTCCTAGACGGTTTCCATGACATAGAGCCAATTTTCCGTTTTGTGTTGGGCACGTCAATGATTTCGGGTAGGAGCAGCAGTGCAATTAAGTTCTTTGTTTCGGGCCTCGCTTCTGCAATCGAATAATAATAGTACACGAATAATTAGAAATCTTATTTAATATTACACATTATAAATTTCAGGACGGGATGAAAATTGCAGTGTAAATTAATTAATTTAAATAATTTAACTAATTAATTAAAAACAATTAATTAAAACAAATAAATTATTTAAATAATTAATTACTGTTAAAGGCTTAATACACATAAAAATGTATGTTCCAATTAAAAAATTGGCACTCATTGTCCATTAGTTAATAACAATGAGTGACAAATAACTAATGTCGTATAATTAATTAAATTATGTAAATTGTAATTGACAGGGCCTGGATTTTGCATGCTTTACTTATTCATTTTGTCCTTAAAGGAAAAATAAATGCATATGTATATTAAATATTGTTTTTAAATGCAAAAAAATTCGGGCCACAGTAATTACAAAATAGCATAGTAGTTGAATACTTGTGTACCAAATTAATGAATCAATTGTGCATCGAATGCATTAAATGCAACATATATGGAAGTACTAGGTCAAACTAGGGCCTATTTGCCGCCAAAATAACAAAATGATTAAATTACCATCAATAAGAGAGAGCAGGTATTGGATATCTGCTTTCAGGTCCTTATCCCTTGTTTGCTTTGCTTTATCCCTGGCGGCTTTAGTTATTTTGTCGACTTTCTTGGGCACGTTTAGGTGAAGGCAGTGCTCTTTCCCTGGATATGTGAAGGCGAAATCTTCCAACAGGAGGGTGTATCCTAGAGGCTGCTTCAAAGCTGGGAAGGTGTTGAAGTATTGAGCGATAGTTGTCGTCGACAACTTCGCCTGCCTTTCTAGTAGGGTGTCAGTCCACTGCAACTGGACTAACGCCCAGGGCTCCACGTTGCAGTTGAGGAAGGCCAATTTTTCTTGGGCTATCTCGTTTACTTCGCCTGCACAAAAAACAATTTTGAGATTAGTACATTATAAAAGGGCAATAATAAACTGGAACTAGATTAATTACCTAGTTCCAGTTTATAATTAATCTAGTAGAGTTAAAATAATAAAGAGATAAAACACAAATAAATTAGTAAAATGGATAAATAACAAAAAGTTAATAATATAATGGTATCAAAAATAGATGATAAATAATTATGTTACTACTATAAAGATTATGTTTTTGCTTGTAAATTTTATTTTTTTTATTATTCATCTGTTAGAAAAATAGCTAAGAAAATTGTATATTGTATATGCATGCAAAGTATGGTCTTATTATGTACAGATATTTAAATTATTTATTATTGAATTGGGTTCTAAACAAAGTGTCTATATTGCATGTAAAATATGTTTCATTAATCTTGCATGATATGTTGGAAAAACGGTGAAGTAAAATATTTTCGCATGCAATTTATACACTCCTAAAAGGATATTAATTTATTATTAACTTATAGAAATAATTGCAAATATATGTAACTGTGTATGAGTGTGAATGTATATGTGTGTATGTGTATGTATGAATATATGTATATGTAAAAAAAAACAATACATATCATATATATACACATTTACATATATGTATATGTAAATGTAATTTATGTATAAATTACTAAAATCAAATAAATAAATAAAGTAACTAAATATATAAATAAAATAAATATATAAAAATTAAGAAGAACAATAATGCATGTGAACTCTAACTAACCACAGCCTCGGCTGATTTAATCTGATGTCAAAAATAGAAGAGTAACATTTGTTGTAAAAATATTTTAGATTAATAAATGGTTCATTCATTCATTTAATAAACTGGAACATAAATTATACTCTACTTGGCAAATTCAATGCTAGTATAACTACACAGTCTACTTTACGGCACTGATTTTTGACATGCGAATGAACATTACACCTGAGGTATGTTTCTGGAGACAGAAGTACCAATGAAAAACACTTAAGGAAATAACATTGAACACATCAAAGTAAGAATAACATTTGAAATCTTTACGTTAGAATGTTGATTTCACTAGGAATTTCAATGTTATTTTCTAAAGTGATTTTCACTGGAACTTTTGTCCTTAGATACAGACCTCTGATCAGTGAATCAACACGGTTAAAGTCAGTTCATCCTAACGAGTCACTGCTTTGCATATATTTATAAGAAGACAACTTTCCCTGTAAAATAGTTGATACTTCTTTAGATTGCTACTCCCCTATTTCTTTTTTTAGGTTAAATGTTTTTAGGTTTTAAATGACTTTGACTAAATAACTATTAAGACAAAGGGATGTTTAGTCCAATGTACTTTGGGACAAAGGAATATCCTACTACTGTTTTTATAAGGGGAGTAACAGTCAAATGAAGAACATTCAGCACACCTCCTTTAGAATGTTACCCCCCCCCCCCCTCTGCTTTTTTATAAGGTGAGTAACAATCTAAAGAAGTGCCAAATATATTAATAATGGTGAAAATTTGATAAACTTACAACTAGCGGGCTCACTGACGAGTTTCTCCGCAGCCACCTCACACCTGGAGCTAGACGATACCCTCGATCTTGCCCCGCTACGCCTGCGTTTTCTCGTCTTAGTCACGTAGGCCTGGTAGAGATGGCCTTCCAAATTTTTCTTATTTAGATATATGGATTTCGGGCACGAGGGCACAAAGTAGTGAGCCACCACTTCGAAGGGCAAAATACTATTAATTTGGAGTGCCAAGTGCATATACTCTTCGCTTCTCAATTTCCTCTCGGGGCATTCATCAAGAATATAGCCGATAATGTGTCGGCTAATGGCCTTCTTCTCACTTTTTTCTAGTTTCTGTTCTCTTCCTTTTATCAGATAATCGGCGGTGTTTCTGTTTTGGGATAGGATTTCTTCTACCTGCAACAAAAAGCAATTGCACATGAATATTTACATATGCTTTTATTTCAATTGTAGAATACCTTCATAGAGGGGGGACTATAGCATAAGCATAGAAGCATTGGTTAGGTTTTGGGAACCCTTCCCCCCAAAAATATTTTCTTTGGACCCATCTTCATTTATCGCATTGCTAGGAGCCCACAGACTTGCAACTGAGCATAGGGAAATAAAATAAGATCCACGTTAGTTTAGATTACTATGAAATATCCCAACATTCAAAATTTAATAAATTAATGTTCAAAATTCACTTACGTTGTATTCGGTGATGGGTTTCAAATGGCTCGGTGAGTGCCTTCGATTAAGGGCCTGTGTACGATGGGGCGAACCAGGACTCTCGTATGGGCTACAAAATTGGGTCTTGGAGGTAGAGGGTCCGGGCGTAGAGGCTAAGATATGTGGCTCTTGCGTTTGTGTACCAGGAGAAAATGGAGGAGAAGACAGGCTACCTCCCGTACCTCTGATGAAGCAATTGGAAATGTCAATCAAATCGCAATCCCCTTCCTCAAATGAGTCCAAGTCCTTTGAGTAAATGAAACAAAGTCAATTAAAAAGTCATTAAATCACAATTTAAGGCATTCCATTAAATAAATAGGTAAATTAAAAAAAAAATCTTTAAAAATGGATTCTACATAAAGTTAATTATTATTATTTCACACTTGGCTTTGGAAATCAAATTGAGAAAGATTTGACTAAGTAAAACTGTTTATATAAAACTCCGTTTAAAGCTAAAATCTAGATGCTGTTAACAGTGTGTCACTTGCTCAATTAAATTTAATTAACACTAATCAATAAAATCAATCAAACTAAATGTAATTAAACACAATTAATAATTAAATTTAAATAGTAAACTTGTTAATTGTTTAATAGTATTTTAAATTTACAAGACCCTCGTCCGTGGAGATAGATTTACCATAAAAAAGTGTTTTAACTCATGAATACAGCTTATTATCAATAAAATAGTGACTGAAGATGATCCTACAAGTGTCGAAACATCTCATGCTACAAAATAGAACTTATTATTTAACCTGAATTATCCATTAACTTTTTTAAAGAAACTAGAGAGGGTGTGAATCTCAACGATTTTCTTCCTTATTAATTTAAAATAATCATTTTCATATACTTCATGAATGACATGGAAATTGCAGCTGCCCCATTAGTATGACCGGGAGAAAAGTTTCCATGTCTTTCAATGACATCAAGTTGCAATCATACTATAAGAAATGTTTACCTTGACTAGAGACCTTTGGTTAGAGTTGGTGATGTCGGCCTTCCATAAATTTAAGTTGTGTCGGAACTCCGCCCTATCCCCTATCTCAGGGATTAGGTCTTTTAGGTCCTCTTCTTGCAAAAGCTGCAATCTCCTAACATTTATCCCCTGCTCTGAAAAAAATTAAATTCTTATGAGAAATGGCCTTTATTGTATAACATATTAATATCACTTCCTCCAAAATGTATTAACGATGAGAAAAATTAATTTCAATTCAGCTAAGGGTATCTCATTCAATCGGGAAGGCAGAGTAAACAATATTATTTTTTTGCAGAGGCGTTTAATGTTATAAAATGTAAAAAAATAGTATATGCGGCTAGCAGAAAAATAGTCTACTGAAAGCATATTGTACAGCAAAAAGTAATTGATTACGAGAAAAAATATAATATACCAAATATTGTACTTCTTAATGTAAAGTGTACTAAAGTTGATAAATATGCATTAACTTCTTTACACGACTTATTACTTATCATCACACAAACTAATCAGGTTGGCCGTCACTATATATGCAACATTTAAAGGAAAACCTAAAGTAACACTTCCTTAGTAACGTAAAAGGAAGGTTATGCATAGGCTAGGTCATGTAGTAGAACGTTTAACCTTAGCAGTAGGCTACATTTTCCTAAAGCTTGATTTACAAGTTCTTTGTCGTCATGTAATTAACTTAATTTTAAGTGAATTAATGCATGGAAGCAATTAATTTAGTAATAAGTTGTCTGTTCTTCGCTTAAACTTAAAAGTTAAAAATCATTTTATTACTTGATTACTTAATACATGTAATAGCATACAAATAAAATATTAACCCTAGAACGTCACACTTATATACTTTTTGTCTCGCAGCAAGACCCCAATTAATTAAATTAATTAATAAACATTTTCCCTTTTTATTTATTTATATATTTGTTTAAAAATAATTTGTCATAGTAACTGTACTCATGAAATTATACTTTTTTCTGAAAGAAAATGGGAGGAGAGCCAATGAGAGCTTGAGATTTTAGCGTATATACCAATTAATTTTGACCAAAACAAATAAGAATTTTAAAATTAAATGGTGTATATATATATATATTCAAAAATATTTGTACTTTAAAAAAACAAAACATATAAAATTTGTTTATCCTTAGATTGGGATAATATTTAATTTAAATATATATAAGGGCTGTTTTACAGAAAACAGAAACAAAAATTATGAAACAAATTACAATGAAAATAATTATTATGAAAATAATTAAAAATCTGCATTTAGAGCTCTGTATTCATATTTTTATGAACTTAGGAGTCTCTTCGATGATTTTATGACAGTGTGTCGTCCTAGGGTTTTGAACATTTCTTTATATGACCTAACTAAATGGGAAACTTAATAATGTAGGAAGAGATATTAATAAAGTGTAATAATAAAAATAAGCATGACAATATTTTAGATTGATATATTAAAATTACTGACCTTTAAAACGCTGTAAATATTTTGTCACTTGCCATACTTTAAAAAGATGGTCTGTCTCCTCATCTATAACTATAGGCGCCAGCGGGTCTGGGTTGGTTACACTGCTATCCATGTATACGAACTTCACTCACTTGAATACAACAATGAAAACACTCACAATAAAAATTGTAACAATCACTTTTATGAGGACCGTGTGACGTGTGTACTGAAGGAAATGCGAGGAGAGAATGCTGTAAGGCGTGGGTAAGCCCTGGATTATATTCACCTCGCTACTTACCCCCTCCACCAACAGGTAAAGGGCTGGTGACCAGTATAACGTCAAGGGTCTCGTACAGATTCCTTGGACAATACTTAGTGGTTCTTACTGATTACCTATATGCTGCGTACGTTTTAGTAATTATACGGAAAATATATACGGCGAATACAGAAATACGTACTTTGCTAAGTTATCTTGACTGAATCTGTGTAAAACAACGTTGTACATCTAACATGTATGTCTCACGCATCCAGATCTATATAAAAACTAAAAACCACGTGGCACGTTTAAGAAGTACTTTTTCATACCTAAAACAGACACCGCGTGGTTCAGGGATATTTTTAAATGGACTTCAGAAGTTATTGCTGCTATTACTGTTACAATAGGTTTGTTCCAACCACACATCAAACTAGTCTCAAACTAGTTTCAAACTGTACGACGCATGTGCATTAGCAAAAAGCGTTCAAGTGTGGTCCGATGCGCGTGGTCGGACAGTTCCAAACAAGTTTGAAGTGGGGTTGGAACAAACCTAATGTTACACTGTTTTAATACTGTGGCTAATCTGCAGTGTTCAGTACAGTCGAGAATCGCTTGGCAGCACAATTTTTCCTTGATTTAAATACACTTTACAGGTGAATGGAGGTTAGTTAGAGGTGAAATAGTTTTTAATGAAAATGGGCAGCGAAATTAAATTTCATTGACGAGCCATTAGGTTAGCTTTAGAGCCGGAGGCAAAGACAGGCTATGAAAATTAACTGCCGAGGCAGGTAATTTACCTAATTGACTGCTGAGGCAGGCAATGAATTTACGAGGCAGAAATGTTTCTTTTCCTGTCTTTATGCAACAATAAAAAATGTTACCTACTGCTAATTTCAGCAGAAAGCTCGTGCGATCCTTTATTTCTTTGTTTCTAATTATTCAATTATAACTATTCCCTAACATTTCATTTCCGTTTCTATTTTGTTTTGACTCTGAGCTTAATTCTGATTTTGAGCCGGTATTAAAGAATATATGAGTAAAGAGTTAACAGACACACCATGAAACCAGATTCTCAGAGGGAAGATTGGGGTGATGAAAATTAAAACATTTTTATTGGTCGCTTGAGATTTTTTTATGATGTTCCTAAACTATTTCCAAGGAAAAAGAATACCTATACCTATTTAGAAACTTATTGCTTCCAAGCTTATACCGGAGTAAAAGAACGACAAAACGTTCGTTTTGGACGTTCGAAGAGCGACAAAAAATCTGCCTTTGATGTGACTAACATCATGCTAGAATTTTTGTATAAGTAAATCTTTTGATGGCTTTTTAGAATATGTGGTCTGCTAAGTTCGTCTGCGGGATATAGGCATTTGAAGGAAACAAACCGTTGCGGAGAGCGGCTGTGTCCACCCTTATAGGTATGGATAATGTGTTTTCCACGATCCTGAGAACGAAATTAGTTAGTAGACTAAAAAGTAAGTTGATGGTAGTTTGTCACTTTATAGGCGATCTCTTTGATTTGGAGCAATATTTGACTAAGTAGCCTATTAAGTGACAAACTAACATTGCCATCTATGTCCCGCAAACGAACTTAGCCGACCGCACAAATTCTTAAAAGGTACCAAAAGATTTATCAAGCTACAATTTTGTGTATTGTAGCTTGATGTTAGTCACACTTTTTTGCACGCTACCTCCTACTATTCTAATAGTTTTCTGTTTACAGATATGTATACTTTCAGCCATAATATTTCCTTTTCTTCGTATGTTTGTCGCGTGCTATATCGTATGCTAATCCCCTCATGGAAATCTAAGAGAAAAGTGATCTTGATCGCTGAAAAACACGGTAACCGGGCCGCGGGGCGAGAATTTATAGTAATAGCGAAGTGAACGAACCCCCACGGAGAAGTAATAAAATTAACATTTTAGCTGTATCGCTAGTGTGAGAGAAAATCATTTTCGGGTCCAAAATGATGACGATTTTCAGAAGTTAACAGCGAAATCTCATTATTTTTCACACAATGCCGATTTAATTGATTTATGTTTATGTATTAACTAGGCATCGCGTGGCTCTATCATTGAAGCGAGCGTGTAGTAATAAATATATGTATTGAATATTGAAAAAATAGATTATCATGAATCATGATGAGTTGATAGATAAAGGGTATATATGATAGTATAGTAAGGGAACCGCACCCTGCATTCTATACTATTCCTCTAACCCCACACAATCTATACTCTTCAATTATTATAAAACATGAATGACTTCACTAATACGCAAAAACTTCTGCTTGTATCAAGTTTAAATTTTACATGCCAGTTTCAATTGTATATACTTAAGGTCTGTATGAAGTTTTATTAAAATCGTTGCGTTACAACGTAAGATAAGCGGTAAAAACGTTGTTTTCTCTACTTTAAACGTTTAGGTCTGCTTTAATATAGTTTTAACGATCTTTATTACTTCATAGCGGTGTGTGTACAAAATGTCATCAAAATCGATCAACTTTTACTCAAGTTTTATCGTCGTACGTTTAAGACACGCACACAGACACGGAGCATATTTCGTTGAATGTAGGAAGCTCGCCATACGTTAGCTTCGTTTATATTGTATAATATAGAATAAAACCCCTTATTTGTACAAAAAAAAAGAAAGTTGATTGAATATAATATAAAATATAAATGAAGAAAACAGTTTCTTTTTTTGTTATACAAAATCAGCCATGCTGAGGGTTGAGTACTGTAAAAATATATCATTAAAAATCAAAATTAAAAATTTTAACGCTCATCCTTATATATTAGGTTTTTACGTTTTAATTATAATATGTGACAAGAGATGATAAAATATATAGAGATGGTAGAGGACATTCATTCCGATAAGGTCTCTCAGGTATAGTGATTACAATATCTTCGACTATATGTATAACTCCCTAATACGTGGTACTGTTGAAAACATACAAAAGTATTATACCTGCGGAGGGAAAAATAATTTAAAACAATGCGTGAGAAGTAACCTTTTCCCATAAAGTTGTTATTAACATAAAATATGTTTCTCTGAATTAAAAAAAACCTTACCACTTACACCCTACAATACGGAAAAAGGTCAATAAGACGCAGGTAATTTCCACATAACTGAAAATATAATATCTTTTTCAGGTAAACAAGTCCTGCATGGTAATACCTATAATGCATAAACCGATTATCTTAACGGAAAAATATATCTTGAAATTGTAATAATATGACAAAGCCTGAGTCTTTATTCTTACCATAAAGGAATATTGACCTTTGAAAAAATAATACGTTAAAAAATAAGTTCAACTCCCGTTTCTTATATATATGGCAACGAATATCCCCATATATATATATATATATATATATATATATATATATATATATATATATATATATATATATATATATATATATATATATATATATATATATATATATATATATATATATATATATATATATATATATACATGTTATTTAGACATTGCATACTGCCAGATGTATGTTAACAATTTTTTTATACAAACTATCTGCATGATAAATACAGAAACCTGTACTTTTCTGCTTAATACTGATTGATTGGACAATGCTGATGACGTCATCCACTTCTTCATACAAACTGACTGTATGAAAAGTACAGACACCTGTACTTTTCTGCTTAATACTGATTGATTGGACAATGCTGATGACGTCACACATTGTTCCATATTAACTGTCTGTACGAAAAATACAGAAACCTGTACTTTTCTGCTCAATACTGATTGATTGGACAATGCTGATGACGTCATCCACTTCTTCATACAAACTGTCTGTATGAAAAGTACAGAAACGTATAAATCCCGGAGTACGTCCGTGGTTAGATGAAATATACAAACTACGATTGTAAAATCTTGGTACCGAATACGTATTTCATGGTGAAACGTACGTCGCCAATATGTTTCATCATGAATACGTACAATTTAATGTTATACTGCCAGCAGTATAAATTTTTTTTCTCAGTGTAGATAGACACGGGAACAAAAATTCCAAAATGAAATTATTCGTTGTTCACATAGCTTCCGTTAGCCTCGGTGAGCTCGGAAGCAAAATATAAGATTTAATAAATAAACTTTATCTACGTTTGATACGAAATATAAACATTGTATCTCTGTTTAGATGCGTAGAATGTGATTCTTTGCGTACTTGTATTCATTGTGCATGCGCGTCTCATCATACTGAAGAATTCCTCTTCTTTATCACCCTAGGGCGGTAAAGAAGAGGAATTCTTCAGCTTTACGCACGATTAGCCAGTTTGTTTTTTGCATTTAACAAAACTAATTTGCTGTTATTTTATTAAAGTAACTATTTATATCGAGTTTTTAGTGAAAAACAATGAGTGAATCAAGTGAATTTGACGTAAATGTGGAGAAAGATACTCCTCCAGAAATAATTAATTCGGCAAAAAATACAACTCAAGATTAATGCCATCTTTATCAAGAGAGAGATACGAACTTACATACAGCAAGTTTATTTTTTTCTGTATTTATTATTTAAATCTAACAATCGTATATAAAGTACGGTACGCAACTCGTGCGAAAACGGCATTTTGCATTGCTTGTGTGGTTTTACTACCCTCGCTGTCGCTCGGGTGCAAACTACACACTCGTATGCAAAATGCTACTTTCCACACTCGACACGTAATGTACTATTCTACGCATGTTGAAGAGAACCAATGGGTGGAGAAGGGAAACTTATATGGGTCCAATAATGGACTTATTATTACCTACCTCCCGAATTCCATTAAAATTGGTCAAGTAATTTTTTAAGATATGTTGGTAAGCAAACATGTTTGACTGACGGACTGACGATAGAACCAAACATGTTCTCTGATGCCTTGAACGGATTTTCTTAGAAATTTTGAGCTCGCAGACAATAAACATTTTCGCATTTCGAACATCACAATGCTACCGTTTCCTTTAGTAAGCTTGGAAGCAATAAAATAATATGAAAGGACATTGCATAATTGGGACTAACACAATAAAATAATCAAAAATTAATTACGATGGCAATCTAAGAGTAAGGAAGGGGTAGAGGGAGCAATGCGATTTGAAAAGTGGTTCATTATGCGACACCCATATACTAAACCTCTCAAGCGACCTTAATCCTAACTAAAGTGACAACTGCACGGTCACGTGGTCACTGGTCCTTGCCTTATTGGTCTATTCCAGGGGTATCCAACTCCAGTATTCTAGAGGTGTAAGACCACTAGCACTGGTCGGGCAAATGGCGGTTAAAGTTGTAAACCACTTATGATCTTTTGACATTCCTCGAATTATAAAATATAAACAAATACTGGTTGTCAGACATTTGTACTATTTTGTAAATAAACATACGAAAAACAACTAGCCTCGGTGGCTGTATGAGATGCGCGATTGCTCCGAATGCATAAGTTCCTGGGTTCGAATCTAGTAAACTTAACAAATTAATATTTGAATTTATTTCTTTGAATTAAGAAGCTCGAAATCTTTTGAATTGTGTAAAAGATTTAGTTACAATATTAACCGGAATTCCCGTGGAGCGCTAGTAGTCTGACACAGGTAGATAAAGAGGGGAGTTGCAAATCTTTCCGTTTAAGGATTCTATGATCGCTGGTCTATTCCTTGTCCTTCCGTGCCCACGGACTCTTGTCAACAAAACCTTTACATGTCATGTGCTTTTTTTGATTGTTTTATTATCGAAATGTCAAATATGTCAAAATATCAAATATTTAAGAGAAAAATCTGATGTGATTTCTTTAGAAGACGATTTTGTTTTATATAAGATTGCTTTTGGTTATCTAGGAACTATTACATGTTATTAACAACGTAACTGCCTTTAGATAATTAATTCAGTTAACAACAAACATTAAAGTACATAATATGTATTTATAAAGAAAACTGTATTACAATATTAAATGTCGTAAGAAAATATCACATTATAGTTATCCTTATTATCTGACATCAGATAAATTTCGAGTTTTTATCGAGATATCGATACTGTTTCTCCATACTACCGCTTGGGAGGTTTAGTATAGGGGTGTCGCATAATGAACCACTTTTTGAAACCCCGATTCTATAGTATTGTTCCCTCTACCCCTTCCTTGCTCTGAGATGGCAATAAATATATAATATTTATTAATAACGTTTGACTGAATTATATATCGAACTGGTTCATTTATAGTCAAGATAACCGTCTCTAGGTAGTGTAATGTATTTATAACTTTAGTAAAAGCGTACGTAGACTAAATTTAGGTTAAACCAGACGTGTATAAGTTTTTTTTTTTTTAAAAAAAGATGGGGGTCTTCAAGAGTTAAGTAACAATAAAAATCGTGTTTATGTGATCGTGTACTTGGGTTTTATTTGGACGCCGGTGAAGCTGTTTAATTTCAACACGTCAGGAAATAGGTTTTTAATTTCTCATGCAAACATGAATCAATATGGAGAGAGTTTCCATGCAGAATATCATTAATGCCAGACTAGCGTCAAGGAACGTGTCTCGCAACTCAAACCAACTTCAAAATAATAATCCATATAATGCCAATTTGCCGTTTGTCTTCGTTTAGTTGTTTCGTTTATGGTGGCCAAGTATTAATCAACATTGTAAAAAGTAGAAATTAAATATAAGTAGGAAAATTATGTTTTCCATAATTCTAGGCATCGCGTGGCTCTATCATTGGAGCGAGCGTATTGCAATAAAATGCTGAATATTTTTATATTAAGGAATTAATATTAATCATGATGAATGTCATAGTTGAAGATAAGTGGAAGAGGGTAGTGTGGGGTAGAGTGGGGGTACTCGGTGCAAAGCTTACCTTCCAGATAAACCTATCTCAAACACCCGGAGTAGCTTTTAAACAATTATTATAAATATATCACTTCACTACGCAAAAACTTCTTCTTGTATCAAGTTGAAATTTTACATGTCTGTTACAATTGTACTTTAGACGACGTTACGTTAGAACGTAAGATATTGGTAAAAACATTGTTTTCTCTACTTTAAACGTTTAGGCCCGCTGTAATAGTTTTAACGATCTATATTAATTCATAGCGGTGTCGCTGTTAGTTTTTTTTTTTGTTTCTCTGATCGTTGGACAACATTGTCTGCCCAAGCGTTCGCGCGCAACGCTCGCATAAATGTCGGTTTCAAATTTAAAATTGGATTTTAAATTAAAAAATTAGATTTTAAATTAAAAAATTAGATTTAAAAATAAATAAAAATGTTAACTTTATCTATTCGATGAGATAATAATTTTATTAAAATAAATTATTTTTGAAAACCAACAGCAACACCACTATAAAGTTCTAAAGATCGCTAAAACTATTAAAGTGGACCTAAACGTTTAAAATAGAGAAAACAACCATTTTACCGATACCTTACTTTCGATTTTTATAAAACTTCATATACATCGTCCATAGTTCAATTGAGATAGGCATGTAAAATTGCAATTTGATACAAGCATAAGTTTTTGTGTAGTAAAGTGATACATTTTATAATAGCTATTATAAAATTGTAACACCGTTTCTTTCGTTTTATGGTTTTAGTCCCGTTTAACAGCCTAGGTCATCACAGGACGGGGGTTAAAAGATCACTTTACTCATCTATTCGATGAGATCATCAGTGTGAATCACGTCTCACAGCTGGGGTTATAATTTAATCACACCGTATTAAAAACATTTAAGAAAACTCAAAAATAAGGAACCTTCCAGTTAACATGTGTGAAGATTGGTTAACTGCAGGCCAACCAGCACTTGTTTTGGATGAAGCTCTTTGGACCGTACGTTAAACGATTCATACGTAGGTAGGAACGGCTTGGAGAGCGGTACGAAATACAGTCCCCTTGTCGGGCTGGTATGGCTTTTATTCATTGAGCATATCCGTGACGATCCCACGGACAGTTTCGAGCTTAGTTTGAACAAACCTTATACGAAAAACAGAAGGAGATATAAGATAAATATAATGTAAAGTGTAACAAGTGGAAGAGTGATAAAAAAATTGCATTATTTTTTGGGGGGTAAGGGAAAGGGGGAGTACAAGCAAGTTAAATATAGGAGGAGGTGTGCCACCACTCATCTTGCACTGGAAGAAAGGGAAGGTGTCTTCCCATGTGCGCAGGTCTCAAGAGACACATCCTTTTAAAATAAAAATAACTCTGTCATTCTGACTTAGTGTCAGTGTTATTATCAATTCTAACTCAGTAGTGTCTTTCTTAGATCCATATACCTTCACTCCCACTGATTCTACATAATTACGTCCTTACATGATATACCTTGAACAGTTTCGTTTCAGCACTTCCCCCTGACATTATTCGTATCAGTCTTGATGAGAGTTTTCTATTAAAAGTTTAATCTTATTGTATGCTTGACTATGGAAACGTTATAACCTTGTGCTTCTTATGTAAAGTCACATTAGGACAATTATAAGGATTTTATTACAGAATATAATATAACCCCTGATTTGATTGATCATCATAGGTAACAGCATATGTGTATACCCAAACTCATTCTTGTAAGCTATAAGCTAAACAGTCTTAATCTCCTTGACATAATCATTGCAGTCCAAAGGTGTAGTCAGAAAACGGTGAATCATTGAGTTGAAGGCTGCCAGCTTGTGGCCTAAAAAGTGTGTTGATAAGGTATAACCCGCATCAGTGGCACTAGGCTTCCGACATATTTCAACTCTTAAAATGTCCGATATTCGAATAACACTTAGGTTCAGAAAAAATGCAACCACTAATCTTGCTTAGTCTCAATAGAAAACAAATATTAAGATATCAAAGAAAACTATGAAGTTTCTCAGTGGTCCCAGGCCATAGAAAAAACATTATCTACTTATCAAGCCCATTTAAATATATAGTAAAATAAAAACAAGTTATGTGGCTTATCTACAAACTCATTTTAGTATTAATGCATAAATTCATTAGCACCAAGGAGTGATAGTGGTGCACTTAAAGCCAGACCAACTGTCGAAAAATAAAAAAATAAATATTCTGAGAGAAACATAACTCCACTTTTATTTATTTGAGATTGAGTTACTGTTTTTATTAGGTACTGATGATGGTTTTATAGAGGCCGAAAGCTGCTTGGAAAATAAATTATCATTCTACGAGGAAAGACTTTTCCTTCAACCTTTGTCTTAATAGTTAATTAGACTAATGAAACAAAGTACTTTGGATTAAATATCCCTTTGTCTTAATGGATAATAAGAATAAGGGATATTATTGTTTCTATATACAAGAGAGTATATAGCCCGTCAGGGTTCTACGGCTATATGCCGATTTGTAAAAAAAACAAAAAGAAAAAAAAAAAAAACAATGTATGCATGTATATATATTTTTACAATAATGGATATTATTATTACTATTATTATTATTATTATTATATACAAGAGAGTGTATATTCTTTTGTCTAATTTTCATACCTACCCAAGACATGTTAAATTTGAAATAAAATAGTGGTTACCAAACTAAAAGTGTGCCAGGATGCCAATTATAAGGCTCATATAGCTGATGTAGCTACACACTAACCCCTTGTCCTTTACATACGCAGTTGTAAAAGTACTTCATCAGAACTGTTGTATAAATTATTTTTGAATATTAATAAATTTAGATAATTATTATGATAATAAATAAGTGTACTTCCATTATTGAGAGTATCCGCTATTTAGAAAAATGTTTCCTAAAGAAACAGTTCATAAACTTGAATAAAAAAATGATGTTTCACTGAATATATGCCTAAACATTTTCTGAAAGAGTTTATGTAATATTATAAGGTCGGAAAAACAAAATAAATACATATATAATGTGTATATATATATATATATATATATATATATATATATATATATATATATATATATATATATATATATATATATATATATATATATATATATATAAATAAATAGAGATAAGATGGGGAAAAATGTCATGTATATTAAATCCCGAAATCTCGGGTTAAATGAACTAACCGTGATTTGAATCTATAATCGGAGTCTTATACAGTAGGTGTTATTATTCTTGTCTCACCAAATACCATTTTGTGTTACAGTGCTTTTTTTCTCGCATAATAAAAAAGGTTATTTTTAAGGAATTTGCTTTGTAAAAATTGTTTAACGTTTACATTTATTTAAATATTATCATGAACTTAATCTTTAAATTTAAATTTTTTATATTTATAAAAAAAAAAAAAAAAATAGTGAATTTAATTAAAGCGAGCATTGAGAGTTTTTACATGCAACAGAATAAGCAGCATGTCTGTCTGTCTGTCAAGTCCTCGCGTGGGACGATAACTTAAATAAAAGTTTTAGGAGTGTCAGTTAGAGGTGGTTAGAGGTGGTTAGAGTTTCCTAATAAAAGTTTTAGGAGTGTCAGTTTCAAATGCATAATATGATCCTTATCTTGAATCAATACCCTTTTACAAACATTATTAATGTAAAGGAAACTAACGTCCAGATTTTAAGACTTTATTGTATTTTGTTTCGTAGATGTTTTCAAATGTTTTAATAAGCAAAATTTGCTTATTAAATAGCGGATCGTAAAAAAAGTCACTTAGGCTTCAAAAGGAACTTACCTAAAAAAAATGAGAGAAAGATAATTATGTATCACACTAATTAAAAGATTAATTATTTTTATTTTTACCTGGAGGTCTATTTTTTATTTTATTCAGAAGGTCTGAACTTTGAAACCGCCCACTTCACGTGATTATCAACATTTATAATGAAGATGCACTTAGCATTCTGTCAACATGAATCTGCAACTTTTTTGTAAAATTACAAAAAAAGTTGATATTTAAGGTGTGATATTTTAACTCAAAATTGTTTATTTCTGTCAGCTTATGTTTTTATATCGAAAATCCAAGTTAAAATTAAAACTGATTACCATAAGTCTTTTCATTTTCTAAATGTTTAAATTCTTCTATTTTATAGCCCAAATAAGCCCTAAGAAAGGGCAAAATATTGTCTGCAGAAGGTAAAATACATACATTTTTATCAATTTTTTACAAATTCACTGAAAATACGTTCTTATGAAATACTTTATTCCTAGCTTCATATTTATTTTATTAATAGTAATATAATGCATTATGTAAGTCACGTTATAATCTAAATCAGCGGTTTCTAAACTGTGGTATACGTACCACTTGTGGTACGCTCCGCATAAATATTTGTGGTTGAAGAGTGTATTAATCTCTTATATACCTCAAAACCAAGTATAGAAACAGACTGTCCTGCGTTGAGGATAATTTGCGTTTAAAACTCAGCCCCATCTCGCCAGACATTGTTTGTTTGAGCCAATTATTGCAAGCACATACATCCCATTATTATCCTGCCTAACCACATTGTAGATTCGGACGTATTCTTTCATGAATGTTTTGTTAAAAAAAAAAAAAAATACAATTTTTATTTAGTCCTTCTTAATATAACAATCATCCTCAAACACCTACTCTCTATCCAGGGAATTGAAGGTAAAAAAAAAAAAACATCGGTCCGAGACAACTCAGACAAACTTTCTCATATACGAGTTTATAATTACTTAGCCCAGTGTTTCCATTTATTAGTTTTCAAATATACATTTAAATATTATTGAACATTTCATCAAAATTTATCATAAATAATTTCAAGATAAAAAGAACTTTTTATATACAACGTTTTTAAATTTTCTGTTGAATCGTATGTAATGTTGATAATATATATGTTATTGTTATATAATATATAATGTTAGTGAAAAAAAAAATAGTTCCTAATTTATTTACTTCACATAACTGACAACCATCTAGAGAGCTGATCTTAAACCTATAAAAGGACAAATCTTTGTACAACGGATCTCCCCAACACCAAATCTAAGTGTGCCATCGATATATTTGAAATAACATAATCGATAAATAATATAATCGATATTTCCTGTTTTGCTGTCATTCAATGTTTATCTATCACAAATTTGAGACCCGTCAAAATGAAGATTGCGTAAATATTGGATATGGCAAAACAAATAAAATAACTTGTGGATTTTTTCCGAACTAACTTTCCGCACAGCAAAATCTGCTGAAAACCAATTAAATTCTGCTGAAAGATGGCTAAAAGTATTAAAATAATGCATTGTCATCGTGTTCTGAGCTATGCTTAAAGTTTCATATGTCTAGCTATTCGGGAAGTTAGTTAGAAATCGATCGCCAGATTTGTACCGGACAAACAAACAAACTAACAAACTAACATACAAACAAACAAACAAACAAGAATGCAAGCTAATAAAAACGTAGTAAAATAACTTCTCCTGGGCGAGGAACCAAACCCGGGCTCACTCCGTCCGCGTTTTAAGCTTATTTCTCAGGAACTAGATTTTTCCCGGGAAAACGGCTTATATCGTTAGATTCTTATTTAAATGGGCTACATTATAGCATTTTTTAAATCTAAATCGTTGGAACCGTTTTTTCACGTTTTTTTCAGAGTTTTTGGGGGGTAGCGCCCCCAAATTTGAAGCTAAAATTAGTTTCTCGATTTCGCCCTCGGGGTATGATTTTTCTGAACATGTATGCCAAATGTCGGCAAAATCGGCCCAGTAGTTTAGGCTCCAGGCGTCTGCACAGACGACAGACGACAGACAGACATTTTTTATAAACCACTTTTTTGGACTCAAAACGTGTAAATCCATCAAAATCTCAAAATCGAATTTACGGGCCATCACAATACTTTTTCTTTATATGAGAAAGTAAAAATAATACAGTACTCTGGTTCGGTATAACTTAAATTTAAATAAGTTATTGCATTAGAAAAAAATGAGATATACCAACGTTTTTGAACCTTTAAAACTCAAAATTTTGGGGAAGTCCCCCGGACCGCCTTTCCTCTGTAAAAACGCCCTGGTTATTCCTGTATAAACATCAGTGGTACATGAGAAAGTCAAGACATATTAAGTATTGTGCCACCAAAAATGTTTGAGAACCTCTGATCTAAATAAACCTTCACCCCGCAGGTCCACAGATGATCGCATATTAAATTTAACTGTCTGCGTACATTTAATATTGCTTAAAGAATGTGTGACCCCGCTGGGATTAGAAAGCGACGCAAGGTCCAATAAAACGACGCAAGAAACCTATGTGCCACACTCATAAACACATGTATGATATTTCTTTTCTTCTTGTGCAATAATAATAGTAATGACGAGGAATAATAATGGCATATTGAGGGCAGTGATAAGAGATTAAGAGTGGGGTAGACTGTGGTAAGATAGAAGTGCAGTATATTAGAAGCTTAGAGGTGGAAGGTTACTGTATAGTGAAGGTTACTGATAACAGCTGGAAACTCTCTATGTAAGGTTTCTTTACTCCCATATAAAGATTCAGTGAAGCATTAAACAACAGCTGAGTCAGCCCATCCAATAGACAACAAGCCTTCAAACATCTCTACAAATAACTTTTACAAATACTCTCATATATATATATATATATATATATATATATATATATATATATATATATATATATATATATATATATATATATATATATATATATATATATGTGTGTGTGTGTGTGTGTGTGACACATAGGAACTGTTCCGACATTAGACAATACGTCACAAAGATGTTGGCTAAGCATTACGCCATGTCCTGCATCGTTTCGTTGCGTCCGACTCATCAGGGGCCCGACGATGCCCACCCAACTCTGGACCTATACCAACACACATCCCTTGGTGTCTCTCAATACACAAATTGTGTACCTTATTGCAGTGTGCAAAAACACGGTATTACATTGCTGATTTGTTTTGCTAGCCAAGCAAGAATGGCGGTATGAGAGCACGCTCGTCTCTGATAAAATCCTATATCTGATCTTCTTGATTGGGTATAGGTCCAGAGTTGGGTGGGCATCGTCAGGCCCCTGATGAGTCGGACGCGACGAAACGATGCAGGATATGGCGTATTGCCGAGCCAAGATCTTTGTGACGTATGGTCTAATGTTGGAACAGTTCCTCGGTGTGTCTCACTAACACAAATTGTGTATCTGTATATAATATATATATATATATATATATATATACTGGTGGCGATAGGCAAACATACAAACAGACTGGTTTTGTATATCGTAATGATTAAAATGAAAAAATATCCAACAATTTTGCAGTTTTGCATTTTTTTCAATTTTAAATATACATATACATACACACATAACTTTAATTATATAGGAAACTAGCCTTCTCCCCCGCTCCACTCGAGGCTCATGCAAGAAATAAGTGACGCGCAAGAAAAAAAACTCAAGCCCTGGATTACCAGAGGACTTTTAAGATCTTTTAGACGCAGGGACAACTTTCAGAAAACTATAATAGACAAACAACCCTTTAATATCTTTTTAAAATCTAAATATACAAGGCATTGCGTGGCTCTATCATTGAAGCGAGCGTAATGCAATAAATATTAGATAGTTAAACATGATAAGTTGATAGATAAAGGATATGATTGTGATAAAGAGCCGCGTAGTGGGAAGAAGAGTTTTTTCACTATTCCTTAACTCACCTACTGATCCTGCCCATTCTATTTGAAGTTTAATAAAATATTACAGTTTGCTGCTCAAAAACTTCATGTATCAAGTAGAAATTTTGGACGCCTGTTTCAATTATGCTTTATCGTTACGTTAGAACGTAAGATATCGGTAAAAGGTTGTATTCTCTATTTTAAACGTTTAGGTCTGCTATAATAGTTTTTATCTAAAATTGATGCGAAATATAAACTTTTTATCTCGCAGAGAGAATGACCCATTACGGAGAGAACGCGGGTTGGGAGATAGACGAGGGGAATAGGAGGTGGCTTGGATCCCCCACCTCTCTATTTGAATTACCTCTTTAGTTTAGGGACCTCGAGACCAGGTGACCAAGTTTCATTCGCTATCTGTACATTGTTATATTCTGTTACTGCTCTCAAACTATAAATTAAATCACTCCTATTCCGAATTTTGCTTAACGCATTTTAATAGTTTGAAAATTGCCTTGCCACTGCTCTTTTCTTTCGTTATATTTTTATTTTACATACCCTCAACAACATAATAGTACAATATAGTACATGAGGATGCGAGGAAGTTATGTGCCCCACTAATGGGCCATGCTGTCTATTTATATTTCTCTGATAACATAGCTGCATAATTTTATAATAGAGTCGAATGAAATAATGATAAGACAATGCATAATACTTACTTAGTAGTAACTGGTAATTTTAAAGTTTCACTTCTTGTTTAGAAAGCTATTTAGTAAATTGATATTGTTTTAGAAATGCAGATAGATAGTGGTGGCCTCTAATTAGGTAATGAAGTAGATTAGTGATAAGGTTGGCTTGGTATTTGCTTGTGATAACAGTGTGTTTAGGTGTGATGGCTTGTTTATTTCATCTCGTCTCTGACTTCACTAAAACCCCAAATCATTTCTCACGCAACGCAAAACTCCTTCAGCTACTTCTTCTATTCAACTTTGATCAAACTACTGAAAACAATAAACAAAAAAAAAACCATAATAATTACAAGATAAAAAGAACTTTCTATATACTACGTTTTTAAATTTTCTATTGAATCATATGTAATGTTGATAATACTTATAATTGTCATTGTTAGTTATAGTTATATATAAGGTTTAGTTAGCGTTATATATAGGTTAGTTATATACGTAACGTTCTACACATCGCCTGAAGTTGTCTGAAGCAGAAGTTTTTGTGCAGTAACGTAATATATTTCAATAGTACAATACGCGTCGAGTGCGCTAAGTAGCATTTAGCATGCGAGTGTGGAATTTGCACTCGAGCGACAGCGAGGGTAGTGAAACCACACGAGCAATGCAAAATGCCGTTTTCGCACGAGTTGCGTACCGTACTTTATCTACGATTGTTAGATTTAAATAATAAATACAGAAAAAAATAAACATGCTGTATGTAAGTTCGTATCTCTTCTCTTGATAAATATGGCATTAATCTTGAGTTGTATTTTTTGCCGAATTAATTATTTCTGGAGGAGTATTATTCTCTACATTTTCGTCAAAGCCACTTGTTTCATTCATTGTTTTTCACTAAAAACTCGATATAAACAGTTACTTTAATAAAAGAATAGCAAATTAGTTTTGTTAAATGTAAACAAACTCGCTAATCGTGCGTAAAGCTGAAGAATTCCTCTTCTTTACCGCGCTAGCGTGGTAAAGAAGAGGAATTCTTCAGAACTATGAGACGCGCATGCGCAATGAATACAAGTACGTAAATAATCACTTTCTACGCATCTAAACAGAGATATAATGCTTATATTTCGTATCAATCGTAGATAAAATATTTTTAATAGAGTAGGCCGGGACGTAAATGTGTTAGGGCTCAATTTACTGCACTCTTTAGCTATCAACTCATCATGATTAACTATTTTCTCAATATTCAATACAAATTTATTGCAAGACGCTCGTTTAAATTGAAATTCAATTAGTTAATTACTTTTAATTTTGTCACTTTTCTAACTCCGCCCTGTATTAGTAGTTAGGATCGTATACCTAGCAGTGTGATTTTATCATTTATATTTATTGAAAAGCCGTCAGGAACTTCGTTCCTAACAAGTGTCCTGAGACCACACGTATTTTTTTTTTTTTTACTTGGGGGGGGGGGGGGGGGGGTAGTATTTGTTGAATAATGGAAGGTTCTTCATCAAGGATATATTGGAATGCATGTAGAGGAATGCGAGAGGTAGGAATAAAACATGGCTGAGCTATTGGTATAGGAACTAGATCTCCCGCAAAGGGACCAGATATGCAAATCTCTACTACAATCATCCTCTCCTCTTTGTCTACCCCCTCTCCTACCTACATATTTAATTCCTCTAGATAAAGGAGGAACTCTTTATTAAAAGTCAACTTCTAAATGAAGAACTTGGTTTAGTTTTAGTAGGGAAATTTAATTTCGAAGGGGGGACTCGGGGGGGGGGGGGGGACTTTGAGTCGTTGAATCAATTCAACTCTTCCTCTCTTCAGTAAAGTTTTTAACGAGTTAAAAATTATTTAATTAAAACTACACAAGTGAGCGCAATCAAATTTAATATCACTGCAAATAAATTAAATATTTATATAATTCATTTAAAATTAATCAAATTCAACGAATCTATCGTAAAAAATTACAAGATAGAAATAACTTTTTATATACTACGTTTTTAAATTTTCTGTTGAATCATATGTAATGTTGATATATAATTGTCATTGTTATAATATAATATTAGTGAAAAAAAAAAAAAAAGTTCCGAATTTATTTACTTCACATAAATGACAACCATCTAGAGAGCTGATCCTAAACCTATAAAAGAACAAATCTTTGTACAACGGATCTCACCAACACCGAATCTAAACCGTGCCATTGATATGCCCCTGTGTAGTAAATTAAACCGATACCTAGGACACAAGTGTAAACAAACCTGGGTGTCCCACACCAATTAATTTATTTCTTTGTTTACTTTTCACTATTATTCAATGTTTACCTCTTAAGCCGCGTCTACACGATCCAAGTTGACTTGGACCAAATCAGTTTTGACTTTATTTTGACGCTACTTGGATCGTGTAAACAGGTTATCAAAGTCAACTTGGACATCCAAGTTGAGACGTTATTTGATCTAAGTAGACCTGGATGGTGTCAACCATATGATTATGACAAGAAAGCTGTCAAAAATGAGAAAATACGTAAGAAGTTGTGACGGATTTGTTTATAAGAAGGTTATTTGACAGCTTTTATTTCTTTCAAATTTTTGTTTTTATTCCTTTGCTTTTTAATGTTTTTACTTTCTCATATAAAGAGAAAGTATTGTGATGGCGCGAAAATTCGATTTTGAGATTTTGATGGATTTACACGTTTTGAGGTCCCCTGAGTCCAAAAAAGTGGTTTTTAAAAAATGTCTGTCTGTCGTCTGTCGTCTGTCGTCTGTCTGTCGTCTGTGCAGACGCCTGGAGCCCAAACTACTGGGCCGATTTTGACGAAATTTGGCATACATGTTCAGAAAAATCATACCCCGAGGCGAAATCGAGAAATGAATTTTAGCTCTAAATTTGGGGGCGCTACCCCCCAAAAACTCTGAAAAAACATGAAAAAAAATTATTTCTCGAAAACGGTTCCGACGATTTTGATTAAAAAATTCTAAAATGTAGTCCATTTGAATACGAATCCAACGATATAAGCCGTTTTCCTGGGAAAAATCTAGTTCCTGAGATATTAGCTTAAAACGCGGACGGAGAGAGCCCGGGTTCGATTCCCCGACCAGGAGAAGTTATTTTTATGATAAATTTTGATGAAATGTTCAATAATATTTAAATGTACATTTGAAAACTAATAAATGGAAACACTGGGCTAAGTAATTATAAACTCATATATGAGAAAGTTTGTCTGAGTTGTCTCGGACCGATTTTTTTGAAAAGTTCCCCTGCTTGGACCAAGTATACTTGGATCGTGTAAACACTGCATCAAAAATTCATTTTTACTTTGACCAAGAGAATTTGATCAAAGTTACTTGGTCCAAGTCAACTTGGATCGTGTAGACGCGCCTTAAAAAAAATCACAAATTTGAGACCCGTCAAAATGAAGATTGTAAATACTATGGGATATGTCCAAACAAATAAAATAAGTTGCAGATTTTTTCCGAACTAACTTTCCATAAAGCAAAATTTGCTGAAAACAAATTAAATTCTGCTGAAAGATGGCTAATAGTATTAAAATAATGCATTGTCGTCATGTTCTGAGCTATTCTAAAAGTTTCAAATGTCTAGCTATTCGGGAAGTTAGTTAAAAATCGATTGCAAGTTGTACTGTATAACTGTTTCCTCGACACTCAGGCGGCGTGGGGGTGGGTTTTGGTGTAATTAAGGCGCCAGCTCATTTTTCTTTGTACTAAAATTAATTAGTAGCTTATAATTCAAATATAGAGTCAACAGGGAATGACCAAACCCTGAAGCCCCTTGGTCCTTAGTAAGGAGAAGGATGAAGCCTAACACTTAAAATAAAAGAAAAACACAATGAACTTGCTAGTTAAATATAATTAAAAGGTATAATTCCTCAAATAATAAATAAAATAATTAAACATAAACTGTTAATAAAAGTAATCTGAGGTCATAAACTTATAATCCCTATCTACTATAAATAAAGTATAGAGGCCTCTCCTAACTCATTCTAAAATTATAAATTGTTTGTGCCTCCTTGGCAACAAGTAAGTGAGAAATAACAATAAAAATACATAAATTCTAAATTATAATAATAATACTATAAAAAGGTATGCAGCATTGGGCATAACCTATTCCAATGTGGCGGATCTGGTCTTTTCTTTGTAACTATGCACAATGAATTTATTAATAGAATTTTTGACAGGCTTATCTGGGCAGCTTGGTGGTAGGTGTCGGCGTGCAGTTCAAATTCAATAGGTGAAGTATTATAGGTGGATGTTCTCTCTCTCGTTCTTTTCTCGGAACCAAGAGCCATGAAGTCAAGGAAGATAAAAAAAGATTTACAAACTTCTTGAACCACTTCAACTCACTTCGAGATCGCGAGATCTGACGAGAGGGTCGATTTGAGTAGATATCACCTATCGATACCGAAACCGCTAAATTTAAAAAGAAAAGTTACAAAACATTGAAGAAAGGTGACGACGAAACCTAAAACCAATGTTTGTTACTAAATTTTGGTAACAACATTACAATCAAACAAACAAATAAACAAGAAAGTAAGCTAATAAAAACGTAGTAAAAAACAACTCACATTTTACTTCAGAGCTTACCGAAGGAAACTTAAACAATATAATCATTCTGAACAACAAAATGTCATAAGTTTCTAAATCCAAAATTTTTCTTATTAGATAGAAAGGCGATTCAGACAAGACAGAACATTTTTGGTCTCGTGACTTTCAAATAGTCAGTCCGTTATCATTTCTGGAAACACCCATATCTAAATAATCTATTTTATCCAATTTATTAAGTAAATTCAACAAGAATAGACTGCCAATTAGTGTGGCACAGGACTTCGTGGCACGTAATTTATTGGTTTTATGCTTTTACAAGCCATTATTGACTAATTTGTTTGTTTCCCCGGGGTTTTTAATGTGTCAAAATTGTTTTAAATATTTTTTACAATTTTTTAAAAATTAGCAATTTTAAGGATTTTGACCTTCCCACACATATTATTTTTTATCTAAATATTACGAATATATATTGGGTCCCTAATTTTTTTGTATACTTAGAGATTATAATAGAACAGTAAAAAAATAATTTTGATAAACAAATATAAACAAGGAACTTCTGAGGTCGAAGTGAAAAAGCATGTTCCATAAATGGAACAATGGCGGGTAAGGTAGACACACAGTGTAGCATGGAACATGTATAGTATACTGTTCCTTGCCTTCTCTACCTTTATCTGTTTTATAATAAATTATATACTACTATATTGATTTGCTGATTTTTATACGTATTAAATAGAATACTTTATACTATTTGTATTTTAAGTATCTTTCTTAATAATCCGGCAGGTAAAATTAGGGAATTAGTTGAAATCTATACTCTTATAGATTATTTTTGTTTTTTTTACTATAAACTTATTTCACTTTGAATGTATTACAGCAGTACTGTGATCTTTATCTGTGTACTAAATATTGATAGGACATGCTTCTTAACGGGTTGGTAACATAGGATTATGAAAAGCGGAAGGATGAAAGAATGGGATTACTTACCTGTGGATGGGGATTGACCTAAACTTGGAATGGGATAAACCCTTTATTTTTAAAGAACTTTAAATCTTTCATGGAAAATTGCAAAAACTTATAAATATTTACAGGAAAATAATCTCCTAATAGAACCCGCTTTCCTTTCTACAATCTGTCCCGCTCAATTTACGAATTCCCCATGAGCTTCTAACCGCCTCCCTCCACCTTATAATCTGGGTGCATAACGGTTCTCTTATTATAGCTTTAAGTGTATGCAAAAAGGAATACTATTCATATAAGATCTTGAAAACCTATAGTGTTCAGGGATATAAAAAAGAATTTTCACCTTATGGATAATTCCAAACTAAAACAAGGAGACAAATTAGAAAAAAATTCAACCATTTTATGACGAGTTGAAAAAACAATTTATGAAATTCGGCATTTTTCATGATCGAGTGTCAATCCACGAATCAATGGTCCCTTACTATGGTCACCATTCATGTAAAATGTTAATTCGCGGTAAACCCATAAGATTCGGGTTCAAGATCTGGATGCTTTGTTCATCAAATGGCTACCCGTATAATATGGAAATATACGCCAGTAAGAAAACAGACGCTGCTCCTCAGACTCCACTTGGTACAAGAGTAGTAAACGATCTTCTTGCCGTTATAGAAGAACCTCACCAAGTAGAAGTTTTCTTTGACAATTTTTTTACATCGTATGATTTATTGCAAGATCTCCGTACGAAAAATTTCAAGGCTACAGGAACAGTAAGAGAAGGGAGAATATCAACATGCCCTCTCATATCTCAAAAAGAAATAAAAAGGAGAGACCGAGGGAAATTCGATTATTTGAGTGACGGTTCAGTTTATGTTTGTCGATGGTGACTATAGCGTCAAATTACGCTTCCCATTTACCAATGAGAACTGCTAAAAGATATTCAAGAGGGAAAAATAAAAGAATTGATGTAGACCAACCTAGCCTTGTTGGAGATTACAATAAAGGAATGGGAGGAGTTGATGTATTAGATCGGATGCTAGGTTCTTATCGCCCGCAACTAAGATCTAGGAAATGGTGGTGGAACTTGTTTGCAAACGGTTTGAATATGGCTGTTGTTGCAGCTCGGCTTCTGCACAAAGGTATATAAAAATACTTCAATGGTAGTTGATTATTTCTCATTTAGAAGAGAAATAGCTATGGCGTTGCTACGAGTGGCCCCCGGAAGGATGGTCCCAAATCAGGACAACTTTTTTTTCAACAAAAGTAATGCTTATATAAAATTGTATGAGTTTATCAAAAAACTTTCTGTTGGGGGGGGGGGGGATGGTATAGGGAGATATTTATTTGTATAGTATGTAGTTTTATTAGCATGTTGATAATTAAAATTTTTTGTTTATATGTATATATATTTTTTTTTGGGGGGGGGGGGGTGGCTTTATTATGAAAAGAGAGGGGGTGGGGATCTAACTAATAATATATTAAATAATAATATTAAATTAAACAAAATATTTAATTAATTATTGTATTTATGTGGTCTCTTTAAAAATAGTTTTTTTTAAATAATGTGTAATTCTTGTAACCCAAGTCCCGCCATTGTTCCATAAATGGAGCATAAAAGAAAATGGTGAAAAATTAAATTTTTTGAAATTTTTTTTTTTGAAATTTCATAAGTAAAAAATAAGAAAGCCGAATTACAAAAAAAAATTAACAAAAAAAAAATTATTTTTTAGGGCGGCGTTTAAAGGGTTAATGTTCAGTCCATTTCAGATTCTTCTGATGATCCTACTAAGTTATTTGTCATCAAATGTTTGTATATCTCACTAATAGTACATTACGCGTCGAGTGCGGAAAGTAGCATTTTGCATGCGAGTGTGAAGTTTGCACCCGAGCGACAGCGAGGGTAGTAAAACCACACGAGCAATGCAAAATGCCGTTTTCGCACGAGTTGCGTACCGTACTTTATCTACGATTGTTAGATTTAAATAATAAATACAGAAAAAAATAAACTTGCTGTATGTAAGTTCGTATCTCTCTCTTGATAAAGATTGCATTAATTCTTGTAATTTTTTTCGTTGTATTTTTTGCCGAATTAATTATTCCTGGAGGAGTATTATTCTCAACATTTTCGTCAAAGTCACTTGATTCACTCATTGTTTTTCACTAAAAACTCGATATAAACAGTTAGTTTAATAAAAGAACAGCATATTAGTTTTGTTAAATGTAAACAAACTCGCTAATCGTGCGTAAAGCTGAAGAATTCTTCTTCTTTACCGCCCTAGGGTGGTAAAGAAGAGGAATACTTCAGAACTATGAGACGCGCATGCGCAATGAATACAAGTACGTAAAGAATCACTATCTACGCATCTAAACAGAGATATAATGTTTATATTTCGTATCAATCGTAGATATAAGATTTAATAATGAGTTCTTAATAGTTTTGTCTTTATAAAAGTGTAGTTTCAACCAAAAAATGTATTTTCTGCATATGTTAGTCGAATCGATGAAGGTTTAGTAATACCAGCCATCCAATTACCATTAGCATTTAAGGGTTAAGTTAAATTTAAAAAAATACAGACGGTTGAAATTGATCTGGGGCTATCTACGGGCTACTTTCGACGCACCATCAAAATTTATATAAAAATCAGATGAATACATTTGAAGATATAGGTGTAAACAGTAGCGTACACAGAAAATTTTTTCGGGGGGGGGCCCAACCTTATCTAACCTATATGCGGGTTTAGCATACCCCATAATTTATTATAATTGTAATTTCTCCCGTTTCAACACTCTAATTTCAATTTCTAACCTCATATTTTAACAAAATTAAAATCCTACGAGGTAACACCTCACTATGTGAATATTATGTCTCCGATTTCTATAATTCCAAGACAGAAATCTGTTCCAGTTATCAGAGAACATTTTTGATCTCGTTTCTGGCTGTCAGACTGTCTCTCGCTCAATTTTTGCGTTCAATTCTTAAAAACTACTCGTTTGATTTTAAAGAAATTTGAATGGCAGGTAATTAGCATACGTAGTCCATTGTGGGTCCTATATAAGTTCCAATCTTCTGGTCCCATTTGTTTCTCTTCCACATGTCCACACACATACATTTATTTACACCTTATCTTCAAAAGTACTCATCTGATTTTTATAAAATGTATCTGGTAGAAGATCACAGATTAAATTTAACTGTCTGTGCTGTATAAATTTTGCTAAATTAATACTTTAAATCATGTAAAAATCAAACCAATTTTGACTCATTTAAAAACGGAGGGAAAATTAAATAATTTGACAAGAATAACGTATCAATTTATTAACATTTTAAGACCGCAGACGGTTGAAATTAATCTTGGGTTATCTGCGGGCTACTTTAAACAAACCATTGCAATTTCATAAAAATCAGATGATTACTTTTGAAGATATAGGTGTAAATAAATGTATGTCTGTGCGAATGTGGAAGAGAAATAAATTGGAGCAGAAGATTGAAACTTATATGGGATCAGCAATGTTATAAGCATGGGACTAGCAAAATTATAACCTGGCTAATTATGGCCTACCACCAAAATTTCATTAAAATTGGACGAATAGCTTTTAAGATGTGTTGGTTCGCAAAAATTAAGAGACAGGCAGACACGGGACCCATAATGTACCCTGATGTTGAACAGATTTCTGTCTTAGAATTTTTGAAATCAGAGACATAAAAATTGTTCGTTCTTCAGAACTGTCACATATCTTCCGTTTCCTTTGATAAGCTCGGAAGCAAAATGTGGTATAAACAGCAGAATCAAACGTGGATTTGGTGCACATACGAATTTTAAATTTTTATCTAAAATAATTTTTCTCTAAGAAAATTAAATACTTATTGCAAAACAAAAGAACCATTCGCTCATTTGCTACGTAATTAGGTACATGGGAAATTTAACATCAAATGTTTTCTGAACGCTCTTTGAGTTTTTGGATTTAAATTTACTATTATACTATGCAATATGAAACAGTTTTTTCACAAAATGGTAAACCGATTTATTTATATTGCCTCTGTTTTACCATTTAATGTCGACCAACACTAGTACGACCCGAGTCAGCAAGCCTGGGGAATGCCGCATAGACAAGAGGACCCATGTAGTGTTCTATACACACAATCCTGGTCATACACACAGGCCGATTCATTGTACTCATCCAAATCAATTCAGTGCACTTAAATCTATAGCCAAAAATCCGTGCCTGGCTGTCAATCAGGTCAGTCTATTTTTACGAATCCTAATTCATTGAATTAGGATTCGTAATAAATTGAAGCTGTCCTGTAATGGCCTAAGCTATTGAACGGCTCTAAAACCACAAAAAAAAAAAATTGAATTCAATCGGCGAAAAATTGGGCCCAGCCGGTAATCGGGCCGATTTAGTTTATGCATCCTAATTTAATTCAATGAATCTTATTCCATCAGCTAAATATGGGCCCAGCCGACAATCGTGCCGACTTATTTTATGCGCTTCCTAATTTAATTCCATCGGCAAAAATCCGGGCCAAGCCGGCAATCAGGTCAATAAAATGTAATGTTTTTAGTTCCATTGGCAAAACTCAAGGCCTAGTCGGCAAATGAGTCGATACACGAGTATTTCATGCAACTTAATTTAATTCTATGAATCTAATTCCATCGGCAAATATCTTGGCCCTGGCGACAATCGGGCCGCTATAGTGTTTAATAGTTTTAGTTTCATCGACAAAAATCCTGGCCAAGCCGGCAATTGGGCCGACTTAGTTAATGCTTCCTAATTTAATTCTATCGGCAAAAATCCGGGCCCAGCCGACAGTCAGGCCGGTATTGTGTTTAATGAATTTAATTCCATCGGCAAAATCCGGGCCCAGCCGACAATCGGGCCGGTATAGTGTTTAATGAATTTAATTCCATTGGCAAAATCCGGGCCCAGCCAACAAACGGGCCGGTATAGTGTTTAATGAATTTAATTCCATCGGCAAAATCCATGCCCAGGCGACAATCGGGCCGGTATTGTTTTTAATGAATTTAATTCCATCGGCAAAATCCGGGCCTAGCCGACAATCTGGCCGGTATTGTGTTTAATGAATTTAATTACATCGGAAAAATCCGGGGCCAGCCGACAATCGGGCCGGTATAGTGTTTAATGAATTTAAATACATCGGCAAAATTCGGGCCGTGCGCATTTGGGGTTTTTAAGTTTATACACGCCATAAGATTATACTTAATTAATTTCTTTTATTCGAATATATTTACAGAGAATTCGAATGCATCTGTCATTACTGTGTTTGTTTGGTTTAATGTATGGCGGGTCCAAGTTATGTAATCATTTCGGGGGGGGCCAGGGCCCCTTGGGCCCCCCCCCCCCCCCTGTGTACGCCACTGGGTGTAAACATACTTAATGTATGTTTGTCCGCATGTGGAAGAGAAACAAATAAGTTTAGAAAGTTGAAACTTATATGAGACTACAATATAGCCCAACAATGAGCTAATTATGATCTACCATCTAAATTTCATTAAAATCGGACGAGTAATTTTTAAGATATGTTGGTTCGCAAAAATTGAGTGACAGACAGACAGACAATAATGTTCCCTGATGTCTGAAACGGATTTCTGTCTTGGAATTTTTGAAATCGAAGACCTAAAATATTTTCGTTCTTTAGAACGATCACATAGCTTCCGTTGCCTTCGGTAATCTCGGAAGCGATAAATTATTTTATAGATTTTCTTAATTGAGTAGCTGAATTCCAAAAGCAGCTATATCCACATGAAATTTTTTTTGGCAAAGCACGAAAAACATCTAGGTATTCACTAAATTGTGTTATCAGGTTAATTTTTTTTTTAAAATCTATAACTAATAATTAATTTAGTGGACAAATGCCCTATAATCTTAGACTCTTATTTTCTTTGTAATAAACAAAATAAATAATCTCATAGCAGTTTTTTGTTTGTAGCTACTTTTGCAAGCAAACTCACCGCCATGTTGGATTGGTGTGCTGCAGCAAAAGCAGATATATCCAATAAATTAAGCAGTTATAAACTATTATTTTAACTATTATTTATTCAGTGTAGCCACTATAATATATTTTTCTGTTTAAAAGAAGATAGATATGTGTAAAGATGGATATAGATGATTTTGCAGCCTTACTTAGAGTAACTCTATAATGTGTACAAATAGGATATAGTTGTTTTTGTATCAGTTATGGATATAGCTCCTTTTGAATCCGAGTACAGTAGGGATATAGCTGCTTTTGTAACCGCACTCATATTTCAATCTAGATTTTAATAGGTTTATAATTCAGTTCGCCTTTGGCCGTGAAACAGTTCACATCGGAGAGAGTTATTGTTGTTTTTATCAGTGAGTCATACGCGATCGAGATCATAATACATTTTAGTTCTACAGAAAAACTTAAATTAATTCGAATATTAATTTTTTTAAATTAATTATTTTTATTTTAATATATTTATATATTATTATATATTTTTTATAATAATAAAAAGCTATTAAATTCTATCTAAATATGGTTTCTTGTGTGGTTTGTAACTCTGAATGTGACCTAAAGATATGTTTAGTGTGCTCACAATGTGGTAAGCCGTTCCATTTCCAATGTATAAATATGACCGAACAGAATTTCACTAAACTGAATAAAGATGCTAAAGTTAATCAAAAATGTCTCAACTGTAAAAAACTAAATAACCCAGAC
>OX578276.1:3379845-3445919 GCA_951217055.1 Gerris lacustris | reverse complement strand
CATAAGGTTTTAGAGGGAAGTGAACTGGTGTTTAAGGGGCGGTGTGCGGCCCCCGGTGCTGCCCCCGGCTTGCGGTTGCTTCCAGATTATAGAGCTAATATAAATGCTAATAGTGTAGGGGCTTTGCTCAACTGGCTTTGACCCGGAGACTGGCTTCGATTCCGCGCCAACTTCACTCACAGCGGCCCCGTTAAGGAATGAACTGCCTCAGCTGATTAGAATCAGCTTAAACCTTCGCCTCCCTCGCAACCTAACCCAACGTTTTCAATAAACAAACTAGTTTTCCCTTTTTATATAAAAAATAATTTAGGAAAATCCATTCTTACAAAGAATACTCTGCCAATAGTGTGGCACATAGCTTCCCAGCTCCTATATCGTAAAATTTAATGATTTTACGCTTTTAATAGTAATATTATGTTACAAGGCTGTGAAGTGAGTTTTTTCTTTACCGCGGCAATTACATTTACTGTCGAGCGAAGCGAGACAGTAAAATATTGCCAAGGTAAAGAAAAAACATTTCAAAGTCGCGTAGCATATGCTATTTTTTCCGAGGTAGCAGACAATGAAAAAACATTAAATATTAATCACTAATCAATATATCAATAATAACAAATATTAGTACATACTTAAGACTTAAAAAAAGAAACCTTAAAATGAGGTTACACTATAAGAAAAGATAAATAAAACGCATTGACATCTAGCGGATTTTTATCGTACTAGAAGCATTTCTACAAAGACTGCAGCACTACTAACGGAAGTTTTTGACAACTACCCGCCGGAAAATAAAAATCTTTTAGTTCCTAGGACGTAAAAGATTTTTTCTTTACAGCTAGGAGTAATGAAAAGATTTTTTAAGTCCACGTAATGAAAAAATGGATTTTAGCTATTGTTTTTTAGGCACTAAAGTTACTATTTCACAGCCTACCACGGAAAAACCCTATTATTAGCCAATTTATTTAATTTTTTCAAAGTTTTTTAATCTTTCAGAATTGTTTTAATTTTTACATGAATTTAAGAATCAATTTATAAATACTCCTCCGATTAGAGTGCCACATAGCTTCCTCGCTTTCTGTTTTTCAGTTTTTATATGCAATAAAGTATCAATTTAGCAAAATTTTAAAGGTCGTAGCCGGTTTAACCCAGCAAAGCTCTTTATTTTTTCGGGCGCTTAACGCTAATCTAGGTATTTTTTTACGTGCACGCAGTACTAATCACGAATCTAAGTTACCATTTTGCAAAAATTTCTATTTTTATTTATTATTTATTATTTATATTTGTTAGGTGTTTATTTATTATTTATATTTATTAGGTGTTTATTTATTATTTATATTTGTTAGGTGTTTATTTATTATTTATATTTGTTAGGTGTTTATTTATTACTTATATGTGTATCGTGTTCATTTATTAATTAATTAAATTTTTATTGAAATGTAACAACCCAAACTCTATGTATTAATTGAATTTTTATTATTTGTATTTTTTATTTTATTTCATTTTTTTTAATATATTTTTTATTTGTATTATTATTATTTTATTTTGTTATTATTTATTTATTTTTATTGTTTTTGTGTTTGATTTTTTTTTTTTTTTTTTTTTTTTTTTTTGTTTATTTATTATTTTTTGTGTTTGTTTATTAGTAGAAATTATACTACGTTAAGACTAACCATACGTATATTCTACGTGGTGACTTCATGAAAAATAATTGTCAATCCTCACTAACGCATAGGGTAAAACTAAGGTGAGTATGTACTGCCACGGGAAGGTCTAGACGAAGCACTGCTAGAGAGTGGAGATTGTGTGGTTTACAGTTTATCTGTGAATCACATTTAACTAAAACTGTACGTAATTTTTACGTACATTTAGCTTTCAAGGTTTAAATTAATCTGGGGCTACCTGCAGGCTACTTTTGACGAACTATCAGAAGATAAGTCAATACAAATCAGATAAGTACATACTAATGAAGATATAGGTGTAAATAAATGTATGATTGTGAGCATTTCGAAGAGATACAAATGGGCGCATAAGGTTGAAACTTATATGGGAAAATCAATGGGAAAATTATGACCTACCACCCAAATTTCAATAAAAGCGGAAGAGTAGTTTTAAGATATGTTGGTTTCGCAAACATTGAGTGACAGATAGACAGACCGACAGACCGATAGACCGACAGACAGATAGACTGACAGACAGACTGAAATCCTTTTACGATCCACCATCTTTATCTTTTGAACGAAGGGCCTCATGGCACATTGCAGCGCCAGCGTATGGAGCCCCGGAGTGAATCCGAAAAAACCTACCGTCACAAAACCAAACGTCACGAAATCGACCGAAATTACGCTAACTTGAGTAAAAGTTGACCAATTTAGTTGAACTTTGGTACAAGTGTTCATTTTACCAATGCCCAGGACGAGTTCGTTGGACAACGTTATCCACCTAAGCGTTCCCGAGTACATTGCATTTTTGATTTTTATGTTTTGGCTGTGATACACACCTCAAAAAGCGTTATGTTACACGAATGGGGAAAATATAGGATCAAGGTTTCAGGAAGGAATAGGAGGTGTTGAGTCTGCCCACTCTTGGTAGGGATAGTTTCTCCCACTACCTCGCTTGGTACCGCTGTCGCTAAGGCGCGGGCGTCCCCTCCCCAAGCGAATCTAAAACGCTGTACACTGTACTAGGAGAATAGAAAAAGTAGGAGCTAACTGCACTCGTTTACTTCGCCGCTTAGAGGTCAGCTGACTAATGATTATGAATGATTGGTTCGTTCAAGGACACCCTCTCCTCCATCCCTATCACACTCCGTCCCAAGATGTGTGTTGAATATACTTATACTGCAGTGTAGTTATATTCTACACATCTTGACTCCGTCCTTCATTCCATCTGGCCCTTGGCCTTTAATACTCTTGATAATACTCAATACTCTACTATTACCGCCCCCCCCCTCCCCCCCCCTCAACTACAACTTCTGTTTAACTGCTCTGATTTGCATCGTACAAACACCGTAACTCTTAGAATTTTATTCCTAATAAACTAATTAATTTTTTTAAAATTTTTTCATAAAATTTATTTTTTGCTTTATTATATTTTATTTTTGTTATAGGTAGGTACTATAATTTTTTGCATTTATTATAAAAATATGGGTGACGAAGCTAAAAGATTACTCCTTAATAAACTGGAAAAGAAGAAAAATATGTACTTTCTTTCATCGTGCACAACGTATGTTCCATTAAATTCCTAATTTACAAACGCAAAAATCTGCACGGTCAATTTTTTTTACATTTTCAAGTCTATACTTTGGCACATAAACTCGATAAGCTTTACCAAAAAACAACACGAAAAAGCGTTTCACAAGCATTACCAAAAAACGAAATCGAAAAGCGTTACATAAAAATGTCTCACTGTCTTGCAGACTCGTATGCAAGCAATTTTTTTTAGGGAGGTTTCTCTTTTCTTTTAAGGCATTTATTAAAAATATGTTTTCAATTCAAAATCATAAATTAAGATGGTGGCTATTTCTATGTAAATTTGTACATGAAAATATCACAAAAAACCATTCACACTTGTGAAATTGAGCTCAGACGAAGTTTCTGAAATTTGGTAGTTAATACTGAAGAGAAGGTTTTTCTTTAGGCAGTATGAATTTATTTATTGAAGATAATTTCCCAATTTAAACCAGAGGGGGGGGGGGGGGGAGGGGGGAGGGGTGCATAAGCAAAATACATAATCTACTACAATGACAAATATCAAGTTACTACATCTAAATGAAATATTTTCGAGGTACACCTCGGGTAATCAGCTAGTGTGTTATATAATTAAAAAAAAAAAATAAATAAATATGAGTTTTCATTTGGACTATTTGTCGTTTTTACAAGATTGTTACAACACGAAAAATAAAATTCATCGTAGCTTCATTATTATTATTTATAATAAAAATAATGATGTAGGTCAGAATGACAAGGGAGGGGGGGGGGGGAATAACCATATCTTATATCTGCCTTTTTGTTTTTTAAGTGTGTTGTAGCGGCATAAAATGTGTATATATATATATATATATATATACTGTTATAGCTATATCCTATTTTAAATTATAAATTAGAGGTTGTTTTATATATATATATATATATATATATATATATATATATATATATATATATATATATATATATATATATATATATATTTATATTTATATATAGTGCCTCCGGTATCATTTTTGTTTTATATGAAAGCATCCTAAAATGTTTTTTTTGTTTTTTTTTTTGTTTTTTTTATAAAAGTGTTGAATTTTTCAGGTGGCTCCTTATATTAGCAGGAAAAGAGGGGGAACAACTTTTTTTGGAAGAAAGAAAAATTTGAGAGTAAAAAAAAAAAAAAAAATTTCGATAAATCTGATATAGGTTCTCCAAAGGTTCTTATCGTTGTATAAAAATCTGCGGAGGGGAGGAGTAGAGGGGGAAACCTGAGTAAAGTTTTTACTGAGGATCAGTTGGGAGGCTAGGTCGCCATGTTTCTTTATAGCGTCGTACTTGAGAAGTACTTCAAGTCCCAGGACTAACAAGAGTCAAGTAATTGGAGAGGAACCCAGACTTGTGCTTCGACCTTACCTAATAGAAATATTAACTTGCTACCAACGGTACAGGTCTGAGGGGGGGGGGGGGAGGGTATCGATCTCACCCTAGAACCAGGTAATCTTCTAAATAAATACACCTCCGGCAAATCCCCCCCCCCCCTCCATCTCTTTTAGTTCAACGAGAAAACCGACTTTTGGAATTATCCAAGTCTAAAAACAAATCCTGGAGACAAACACTGTGAAACAAGAATATAGCAAAAAGACAAAATTCCAGAAGGAAGAGAAAATAGAAATATCAACTTGGATATTAAAATCTTAATAAAGCTTTATTAAAATACAGCAGATCTTACTCTCTAAGAGAGGGAAGGGAGGGAGGGGGGAGGAGGTATGTCTGTATGACGAAGGTTCCGCATTATTTCGTACAGTGTTTTTCTCATAACAATACATTTCATTACTCAATTTACATACTATACAGGGTGGTCCAAAAGTCCACCCCCCCCCCCCTCTTAACTTTTCAACGGTTTGAGATAAATTAATGAAACTTGGGGCATCTCTACCATGCAAAGGGAAGTTTGTTTTCATGCAATCACCCACTGGGGGCAACAACCCTCTTTGCCCCCAGTCCACCCAACTTCAAAATTTCAAATTGGAGTGTATATTTTTGATAGCATATTTGGATTCTACAGTGAAAAGTAATAAACTTTTACTTGAAACTTTTTTTTCTATTCCCAATATTTTGCCCCCTATAGGGGGGCAAAGATAGCAAAATTACCCTACCGATAATACGTTGTAAAATCTAAACGGTTAGAGATAAATTAATGAAACTTAGGGGATCCGTACCATGTAAAGGGAAGTTTGTTTTCATGCAACCGCGCTGTAGTGGCAACCTCCCATTTTACCCCCAGACCACCTAACTTCAAAATTTTGTCCTAGAATGTATATTTTTTGATAGCAGATTTAGATTCTACGGCAAAAAAAAATATTTTAGTTCAAACTTTTTTTTCTACCTCTAATATTTTGCCCCCTATAGGGGGGCAAAGGTATAAAAATCGTAGATTTCAGCGCCTGGGGGCAAAATGGAGGTTGCCCCTAGTACGCGAGTGGATGATTAAACACTTCCATTTACATGGTACAGATCCCCCAAGTTCCATTACTTTATTTCAAACCGTTTAGATTTTATAACGATCTAAGTGTTATTTTTTTACTATTTCGGAAGGGTTATTTTGCTATCATTGCCTCCCTGAAAGGGGCAAAATAGTGGAGCTAGAAAAAATAGTTTCAAGTAAAAGTTTATTATTTTTCACCGTAGAAAATATACGCTCCAATTTGAAATTTTGAAGTTGGGTGGCCTGGGGGCAAAGTGGGTGGTTGCCCCTAGTGGGTGATTGCATGAAAACAAACTTCCCTTTGCATGGTAGAGATCCCTCAAGTTTCATTAATTTATCTCAAAATGTTCAGAAGTTAAGAGGGGGGGGGGGGGGAGACTTTTGGGCTACCCTGTATAATAAAAAACCTTATTGTTTGCCAATTAGTGTGGCACATGGCTTCCTTATGTCCCATTATTAGAAAAATGGTGGCATGAAATTGAATTTGAGGATAGGAGATTATTATTATTCTTCATTTTGATGAGACAAATGTTATTTTAGTTCATTTTTACCACCAGTAATAAAAATTAATTGTGTAACTCTCTTCTAGATAGAGCTAATATTAAAAATCCCGTCAAATATTAATAGTAAGCTACTAAAAGGGTTTCTTTGATCATAAAAATTCATATTAATTACATTATTAATTTAAATCAAATTATAATTATTATTAAAACTGAGAGACAGACAGAGAACAATAGACACCAGCTCCGGGACTTGAACCACGGGCCTCCTATATATCCGTTATAGGAGACCCGTGGTTCAAGTCCTGGCGCTGGAGTCTATTTTTCTCTGTCTGTCTCCCAGTGTTAATAATAATAATTAAAGAGAAGCGCACACGGGAAAAAGGATGAGAGTCACTTTTTTGTAATTCGAGAAAAATGGAAAACAAAGTTTACAGACTCCTGGAAAAGCTATTTGTGGTGTTATAATTATTTTAGGTAAATAACTTATTATTATAATCATTCTTAATCATATTTAATTTGAGAAAAATACCTTATTTTGGAATTGACAGTAGATATTATCAAAAATAGCTAAAATTCATTGGACTCTCATCTTTTTCCCCCAGGAATTTATGGTCAAATAGTCTATTGAAACTGGAAAAAACTTTTATCTCCAGTAGGGAAAAAAAGTTATGATTTTGAATTAGTTTAGAGGGACTAAAACAGGTATTTTCATCCCTGAACTCAAAAAGTAGGGAGAAAAAGTAAAAGTAGGGCGAAAAAGTAAAGTAGGGCAAAAAATTAAAGATTGCAACTTAATTATTTTACAAATAGTAGAAAATGAATGGCTAATGTAATAAAATTGTTGAAATCAGGTTGGCGGCACTGCGCTTTTTTGACCATGTTTATAACCTGCATCTAAATAACCTTCTATTTGAGTTTAATTCCAATTCTCATTTGTTTTTAATATTAAATCTCTTATATATGCTATGAAAAGTGCTAATAATAAATAAAAACTGTGAACAAAAATGTGTATTTTCTTCCTACTGGAGATAAAATATTGTATGTGCCTCGTGAGTAAAGTGCCATTATTCCCCTCGCGATAATTATCTCCCTCAGCTGCGCCTCGGGAGCTAATTAGAGTTATTCCCTCGGCTTCACCTCGGGATTTAGGGACCATGGTTCCTTCGGCTTCGCCTCAAGAACCAACTTTTTCGCTCAGGGAATAATGACTTACTTTACTCCCTAGGTGCATAAATAACTATTTCTTTTATTCTACTTATTATTTAATTTCTTTTTTTTTATTGTAAAGTGATATATTTCATAATATTTTAAATAGAGGCCGGGACGTAAATAGGCTAGAGCTCAATGTACTACAACCATCCTCTTTAACTATTAACTCATCATGATTAACTATTTTCTCAATATTCAATACAAATTTATTGCAAGACGCTCGTTTAAATTGAAATTCAATTCGTTAATTACTTTTAATTTTGTCTCTTTTCTAACTCCGCCATGTATTAGAAGTTAGCATCGTATACCTAGCAGTGTAATTTTATAATTTATATTTAATGAAAAGCGTAAGGAACTTCGTTCCTAACGGGTGTCCCACGACACTACACGTATTTTTTTTATTTTACTTGGGGGGGGGGGGGTAGTATTTGTTGAATAATGGAAGGTTCTCCATCAAGGTTATATGGAATGCATGTAGAGGAATGCGAGAGGTAGGAATAAAACATGGCCGAGCTATTGGTATAGGAACTAGATCTCCCGCAAAGAGACCAGATATGCAAATCTCTTCTACAATCATCCTCTTCTCTTTGTCTACCCCCTCTCCTTCCTACATATTTAATTCCTCTAGATAAAGGAGGAACTCTTTATTAAAAGTCAACTTCTAAATGAAGAACTTGGTTTAGTTTTAGTAGGGAAATTTAATTTCGAAGGGGGGGGGGACTTAGAGTCGTTAAATCTCAATTCAACTCTTCCTCTCTTCAGTAAAGTTTTTAACGAGTTAAAAATTATTTTAATTAAAACTACACAAGTGAGCGCAATCAAATTTAATATCACTGCAAATAAATTAAATATTTTATATAATTTATTTAAAATTAATCAAATTCAACGAATCTATCGTAAAAAATTACAAGATAAAAATAACTTTTTATATACTACGTTTTTAAATTTTCTGTTGAATCATATGTAATGTAGATAATAGTACCTGTATTAAGGGTTGATTTAGGATTTTTTTTTTCTGCTTCTACTAGCTTAATTATTAGGTTTAGAAAAAAAAGTTCAAGTAAAAATTGTTTATTATGTAATTATCTATAAATTTTATTCTCATAATTTTTTCTCTCTGACCAACCGTAGAGGCACAAAATGACCATTAATACAGGCCAAATCAACCCTTAATACAGGTACTCTATAATAGTAAACAATTATTATTAACTTGTAACCTCTCAACTACACCTATAACCTCGTCCAGGCGTGGTAACTCGGCGCTGACAACATGCAATCGCTGGGCACTGAGCGCAAGAAAATTACGAGCGCTGAGATATAAATGGTAATTTTGTGCCTCTACGGTTGGTCAGAGAGAAAAAACTATGAGAATCAAATTTATAGATATAATTACATAATAAACAATTTTTACTTGAACTTTTTTTTTCTAAACCTAATAATTAAGCTAGTAGAAGCAAACAATTTTATTTTGGTCGCTATTTTCCAAGATGGCGGCTTGAGGGGACTTTAAGGATTTCAATCAGGGTGCCCCAGAGATAATTTGTACAAAGTCTCTTGCTAGTATGACACATTTTTTTTCAAAAACCTAAAATGACTGGTCTAAGTCAATAATGGCTTGTACATGAATAAATTCATTAAAGTACTGATAAAGCCATGTGCCACACTAATTGGTAGTCTATTTTAAATGGATTATTATTTAAAGGTTAAAATGTATTAAATTGCTCATGTAGGTAACATGTAGGAAATTCTCCATTGAATTGCTCAGAGTAGGTGGTGAATAAATTGCTGGCTATTTTCTTGTTGTTCAATTTGGTGAATCTTGGAAGGAAGTAAAGAGGTGATTTAAAAAGTAAATTATCCGTCGTGTTCACGTTAAACTAAATTGAGCAGTCTTGTGAGATATATGGAACTAAAATTTCGTGCAATTTAGATTTTAGGGACACTAAAGGAAAGTCATCTGCGAACAAAGTGCTCTACGTTTACTTGCCAAATGTCTATTTTCTATTATGGGCTTGGGCAATTGAAAGCAATTGCTTCTATCCAATTACTTGTTCCCACCACTTGTAAGATTCAGGAGTCCATTGAATTTATTATTATTTTTTTTTTTTTCTTTGGATTCATTCCACTCTTTATGCTTCCGAGGTTACAAATTTTATTGGAAGAATTATGAAAAATCGGTCTGAGAAAACTCAGTCTAACTTTCTACAATAATTTCGGTCCCAGATCCCAGTCTGATGTCTGAAACGGATTTCTGTCTTTGAATTTTTGAAATCGGAGCCATAAAATATTTTCGTTCTTCTGAACGATTACGTAGCTTCGCTTACCTTCGGTAAGTGTGGAAGAAAAGAAATTTAATTACTTTTTAGAAAAATAACTACAAGTAAAATGAAAATGAAATGGTTATAATGAGATAATAGCAATATCTACACTTCATTGTTTTGGGGACAAAGGCGGAAAGTAGCATTTTGCATGCGAGTGTGGAGTTTGAAAACCACACGAGCAAAGCAAAATGCCGTTTTCGCACGAGTTGCGTACCGCACTTTATCTACGATTGTTAGATTTAAATAATAAATACAGAAAAAAATAAACTTGCTGTATGTAAGTTCGTATCTCTCTCTTGATAAAAATGGCATTAATTCTTGAGTTGTATTTTTTGCCGAATTAATTATTTCTGGAGGAGTATTATTCTACACATTTTCGTCAAAGTCACTTGATTCACTCATTGTTTTTCACTAAAAACTCGATCTAGACAGTTACTTTAGTAAAAGAACAGCAAATTAGTTTTGGTAAATGTAAACAAACTCGCTAATCGTCCGAAAAGCTGAAGAATTCCTCTTCTTTACCGCCCTAGGGTGGTAAAGAAGATGAATTCTTCAGAACTACGAGACGCGCATGCGCAATGAATACAAATACGTAAAGAATCACTTTCTAAACAGAGATACAATGTTTATATTTCGTATCAATCGTAGATAAAAGTAGTTATATATGTATACCGATAAATAATAAGGTACTCAACCTAGTGAGTGGTTTTTCAGCTTCTTGTACACTAGACAGTTGTGGAAAATCGGAATGCCCCATAAAAGTTAAAGGGTGCAACCCTGTACATGCGAAAAAACGCCCAGAAGGCGTGGGGGGGGGGGAGGGATTAACAGAAAAAACTCAAACGATTTTGTTGAAATTTGGTATTTCAGTTCCTTTCACTAATACTCAGGCTAAGTACTTTGGACAGCGTGATCCGTCCAAGAGTAGCGCAAACGAGAGGTTCAAATATAAAATTGGAATTTCAGGACGAGAAAAAATTCTATCATCACCTATCTGATGAGAAGAACATTTTTAAGTAAAACCAACAGTGACACGGCTATGAATTAATAAGATCGTTACAACTATTAAAGCGGACCTACACATTTAAAATAGAATAAACAACGTCATGTCAAATTTCAACTTAACACATGCAGAAGTTTTTGTGTAGTGAAGTGATACATTTTAAAATTTGTTGAAATGGAATGGGCGGGACTTGTAAGTGAGTTAAGTAATAGTAGAAAACCCTTTCTCCCCCACTACACGGCTCTCTATTGCAAACATATTTTTCACATATCAACTCATCTTGATTAATAATCTAATATTCATTGCATTACGCTCGCTTCAATGAAAGAGCTACGCGATGCCTAGTAATATAATATTTCAACGTACATATTGTAATATATTTGCCAACGTACGTTAACTGCAAGAGAGTACTTACTTCTCAAGTCAAGATTATGTTTAAACTTTATACTTATATATATATTATATAAATATTCGAGACTAAACTATAAAATATTTGGGTTAGAGTAACGTTGAGTATACATAATAAAATATAATATTACCTAAATGTAATAAGAATTTTAACGTTTTATAACTTTTGAACCCAGATCGTCATAAAACAAGGCTATATGGGAGTCATACAGGAAAATCTCTGTCGTTTATTTAATAGCATAGTTTTGATAAGATAACAGCATCTCTCTCTTCGCCTTATCTCTTCCTCTTAAAACTTTAGTTATATTATCAGTCTTCAAGACGAGGACCTCTCTACAACTCCACCACTCTGTCTGTCTGTTTGTTAATCTCTCTGTATGTCTGTCTGTTACACCTTTTATAACTTTTAATCTGTTAACTTAACCCTAAGAAAATTAAATATTGTATGTAAACACTCGTAATGATCCATCAAAACAGATCATATTAAGATGCCACTTGCATAATTCGTTTAAAGTAGAGAAAACATCGTTTTAACCCATGTCTTACGTTCTAACAATGATTTTAATAAAACTTCATATCAACCTGATACAACCAGAAGTTTTTTTTGTAGTGAGTGAAGTAATATATTTTATAATATATTTTGGAATATATTTTATTCATTGGCTCTGTAGTACAATAATCCTCTTTAACTATCAACTCAAAACGACAGTAACTATTTTCTCAATATTCAATAAAAACTACATGAAATTAGAATGGTAGGTCATAATTAGCTGATTGTTATTAATAATTATAAAGAAAATTGTGACGTCACTAACCCATTTTGCTGAGTCAGCAAAAAAATCGTACAAAATCAACAAATTGTTTCGATTGCGCTGAACTTTGCACCAATTATACCTCTTTATAAGACAATATTACCACTGAATTTCGTTTTGATATCTGCCGTAATTTTGTAAATATCGGCTTTTGAACTTTTAAACTTTAAATTTCTGAACAATTTCGCTGATTGAGCTGAAATTTGCACCAATGACACCTTTTGTATAAGATAAATTATTAGTCCTCCAGATTTTATCTTAATATCTGCCGCTATTGTAAAAATATCGACTTTTGATTTTTATATAGGAAAGGGATAGTTTACATTTATAAATATTTCACCATAACGGACCTCATTATACCGGACATAACTTTTAACGGACAAACAGAATTAAATTTATTTATTTTTTTTAAAGGAAATTAGGGTTTATAATTAAAACCTCTATTTGCACAGTTAAAAAGAAAAAAAAATCGGGTACGGGGTACCTCGGAACTTTTCCTCACTTCAGAGGCCACTAAAGTGGCCTCTCCTGCTGCTTCGCAGCAGGAGGAAGCAGCATTGGACGTGGTCAGTACTTGGATGGGTGACCGTTCTTAACTAACTGATTTATTATCATTTTTACAAAAAAAACAACCTTATTTTTAATACCTATATTTTATTTAATTATTTGAAGTTTGGCGGTATTTTGATAGATGTAAACAAACTTTGACGTCATCAAAATTATCGCACTAATAAATAATTATATTCACTTTTTAAACTAATTAATAGAATTTCATCGGGTTTTTTATATTTGTTCCTTAATATTTTCCGGTTCCAACGATATGCTATAAGTCAAAAACCTATGTAATTTCAGTATTATTCCGTCAAAGTTTAAAAATTCAAAAATTTATAACTTCAAAATGACGGCCAAAATCAAGATGAAATTTAGTGGCCTTGTTTGTCATACAGAGAGGTACATTCGAGCCAAATTTCAACTCGATCAGGACCATTTTCGAATTATTACGATTTTTTTTAATTTTTGCTGACTCAGCACACTGGCTTCAAGATGGCGGAAAAAGTTGATTTTCCGGGCGGCACAACTACACGTTAGGACTGATTTTTCTGCTAAGTTTCACCTCTCTAGGTTAAATACCTTGGGCGCTACGATGATAACACACATACATACGTCATGCTGAAAACCACTCAGGAGGTCTTAAAAACACCTAAAACTGATAATTCCGTTGAAATCTCGAAAAAAAATTTTTTGATGAAAACAATACTTTTCCTACTATTAGTAGTGAGGAAAAGTAAAAATGTGATAATTATACAATTTGTAACTCTTATTCTAATTACTAGCACAATCATTCTAAATCTAGGTGCCACACTAATTGGAAGACTTATTTAGCTTTCGCTCCAACTTAACATTCACATAAGCCCAAGGATTTGGTAATAACGATAAGTTAAGTCTAGCGTTTAGTAGATAATAAATTAATAAAATATAAAACAATTATTCTGCCGTGCAAAGATAAAAGGCAGTCAATATGGCAATATAGATGATTTGACATTTCGAGAAAAAAGCATTTAAAGTTTTTCAGCTGTAGCACACTTCTATGATCAATTTTTCTGAAATAATTTGTTTGGTTGCTTGAATGAGTATATTAGAATTTATAATAATAAAAAATTATGCAATTTTACTGTCTAGTACATTATGTATGAAGGCAACTGCTTTTTGTTGTTGTATTGGTTCATTTTTATATTTTAATTTTGGCAGTTAGTCATAATGACTGCCTTTTACCATTGTATTAACCCGTGGCTGCTTTTTTTATCTTGGAGGAGTAAAAGTTGGTTTAGCAGCCAGACCATAATAACTGCTTATTTAAGTTGTATAACTATATGGCTGCTTTTTTTCTATTTGCAGCAACAGTTTCAACAGTAATTGCTGCTTATTTTTCTTAGTGTGTTTGCTTATGTTTTCTTCATCCAAAATTTGTCTGTATATAGTTCATAGTTACAATCAAGTTGTGGGTGTTACTGGATGAAGTCATGATGCATAGATGTAATAGTTATATCATTGGGTATATATCAAATATTACATGGCGCATGCTCGCGCCTGTAATGTGAAATGGTGGGCTGAAAAGTTTCAATGTGGTTCTTGAATATTGTTCTGTCAAATATGTTATGCGGCGAATGTTTACCTCGCTTGTCAGCAGGGGGGCCCAGATCAGTATAACTTGTACTATTCAATACATTAAAAAGGACAATCGTTTTTGGGGTGATATCCTAGAGTTGTTACAAAGAACGTTTTGCATACTTCAATTGAACCTCCTGCATTGTTTGTCAACTTGTATACGTAATATTTTTTTAAATGTATTTTGTATCTCAAGTAATTTATTAATGTTATTTATTAATGTTGTAAGTATCTAAATTTATTAATGTTGTAAGTATCTAAATTTATTAATGTTGTAAGTATCTAAATTTATTAATGTTGTAAGTATCTAAATTTATTAATGTTGTAAGTATCTAAATTTATTAATGTTGTAAGTATCTAAATTCAAAGCGTAACATTTGAGTTTTGGTCTAATACAGGAAGTTTTAAAAACTCACCAAGTGGTTCATCAAAATTTGGTTCCTCAGAAACTACTAGCTCGTAACTAAGTACATTATCACAATAATTATTTTTATCATAAATAGGGTTTAAATTAAGCGTGACTTGTTCATTTACCTTCAAGTTGCAGCATGTATCAAATATATATTTTCTTCCAAAAGTGATCCAATCTTGTGAACATATTCAATCACTGTATTCGGTCACTGTATATTAGTTGTTTTCCAAAGTTGTATCAGGATTATTAGACAAATTTTGAACATATTTATCAGGAAAAAAACGATACCATTATCATGGAGTGGCAAAGTACTTATTTCTGTTAAAAGTGTTTCACATTCATTTACAATCTGTTGATCAGTAAATACTTAAAGTTGTGTTTTATTTTTTTGCATTTCTAAACATTTACTAACAAGTAACTTTCCTCTTGACAGCATGACGTATAATAAGATTTCACTCACTGCACAGCAACAACAACAATTTATTGTTATGTTAAATAATTAGGAAGAGTTAAAACACATTATTAATATAGAAATAAGTTATTATATACATGACAGCCTTGTCTCTTCTCGATCGTAAACAAAACAACTGTATGAAAAGGTTTAGAACATGTTGGATTTTATTCACATATTGCAATGAAAAAAGGCAGTCGGTGGGCTGCCTGCTCGACCCTCTAGGATGGTAGGAACCAAAAAAAGGTAAAAAGGCAGTGAGTGAGAAGGTTCCGAAGCTGAAGAAATTTTAAACACACTCTCTCCAACACTAAAAGGCAGCTATGACACCAGTACTGCCTTTTCCTGATGTATTAAGCGTAACTGCCTTTTAATTTTGTAATAGTTGTTAAAACAATGAAAGCAGTCAGACATTTTTAGGACTAAGAGCATTTTATATATGTTTCTGGTTGCTTTTTAGTGTTGTAGATGATAGAAAATTTCAAGACGAATCCAACGATACCAAAATGTCTATATGTGAAAAAATGGGTCTGACTGCCTTTTATCTTTGCAACTAATAATTAGTTTATAATAAACAATTAATAAAACATAATAATAATAATAATGAGGAGTTAAAGTAATGTGTATTTACATTTATTTTGCAGGTAAGGATGGTGAGGAGAACATTGGAAGGTTGCCGAGTGTACGATACCTACAGGATAAAGTGCTGAGTACGGAGCTATGTTATCAGGAGGAAGGTTTGCGTGATACTAAAGCCAGATATACTCCTGTGTATATCCCGGTCTTAGTAGTTTCCAATCCACTCACCACCTCCACTCTTCCATTCCTTATAATACTCGATTTATTTTTATCACCCTTTTATAAATATTATTATTTTAAGTACATAATAAATAATTTTAATTATTGAAATGCACAAAGACTGGTTTAATTTTTTATGATGTTAATAAAATAGATTTTTCTTTTTTACTACTTTCATTTCATTGCTAGGTATTAGAGTGTGGAGAAAAAGCTGTTTTTTTTGTATTTTCCTCCTGTATCGATTTAGTTTCTCGATACTCCATGAGCAATGTAGGTGTTTACGCTTGTTTTGATATTTTTCCTAACCCCTTCTATCTCTTTGGTTTTTTTGTTTTTTTTTTTTGTTTTATTTATAAATTTATATATTAGTGTTGACTTAAAAAATAAAATATAAAAAAATAAATAAAAAATGGATGTTCGTTGAACTAGGACACAAATGAAAAAAAAAAAAGTTTCCAGATGAGAAAATTCCTTTTTATTTAATTCCGCTATCCTACATTTTCTCTCCCTGAAGAGTATATTATATATGTATGTATAAAGACATAATAAATGTATACATACATTTATACATGTATACATATATGTATAGTAGAGGAATAAGCGGAGTTGTGTTTTGGAGGGATAGATTAAGTAAACCTCACTACACAGCAAACAGGGGTAAATCAAATAATTTGCTTTGAAAGAAAAAGATAAAATAAAAATAAAAAATACAATTCCCTATCTACTTAATATTTGTTTTTCCAATTTTCCATAAGGACATGCATATTATAATATGTGTAGTGTATATAAAATTATGTTGAAATTTATAAATGTAATGGGTCATTTTCAAACAAAATGTACCTTTTCTGTCCCAAGATTTTACAATTTTATTGTAACTAAAAAAATTCATATTAATGAAAAATAAAAAAAACATTAGGTTTATTGATCAGATGCCTGTCTATTATTGTGAATCAGGGTCATTTTATGGCTTATAAGGTGAAAATTTCTTGCTTCAGAAATTTTTAATGTTAAAAATTGTAATGAGTGTTACGTCCCACAGTAGTTTTGATAACATGTAATGTGATTTTTATTCATTTTTTTCATACTTTTTTTTTCATTATATATTTTTTTTTTTTACCAATAAAATATCCAAGTTTATATACCTAAATGGGATAGGAAAAATTAAAACTTTAGTAGAAAGCGAAACAAATATATTTATATGTATGTCCCAAGGGTTTTGTAATGAGTGTTACCGATAAGAGTTGGCAGAATTAGAGGGTGAGTATGAAAGAAAGAAGGAGGGATTAGGGTTTGTTTATGTTAAGAAGACATTTAAGTCAGTAATCAACGACTTTTTAGATTGATAGCACTTTATTCTTCTCTAATTAATATTTCACTAAAAAAAAATGGTGAGTATTTGTATTCATTGTAATGAGTGTTACCATCATTTTTTGTAGTTGTAACCAACATTTATTTATGTTATTAATATGATTTAGTAGTTATTCATTAATATAATCAGTACACATTAAATTGGTTTAATTAAGAAACATATGTGTCTATAGTCAACGTATGTGTGTATGATCTTTATACAAATCTACAGTTTTAGTCCGATCTCGATGATATTTTGCACACTTGAGGGGAAAATCAGTGTCTACATGAGTTTTCGAAATTTCAATTTCGGTACACAGGGGGTACGGGGTACAAGTAATGGATACGGGGTCTATGTAATTACTTTAAGAGTAATTGTTGTTAAGTGCAGTTCTGTCTTATTTTAATTTAAGAGGGGGGGGGGGGGAAATTTAGGATATTTGCAAATTATCTTATCAAAGAGGAGGGGGTATAGAAATAAGTGGGAGAGATAGAATCTAGATATTCTCGCATAGTGAAATAATTTAAATGTTTCTTGATGGTAGTTCATAAACTTATCAAATTAAAATAACACTCCGTAGCGAAGCACGGGTATCCAGCTAGTATATATATTTGTATGTATGTATACGTGAGATTATCACGGTATTTGTAGGAATATAATGATAGTATCTTACCTGTGTGATGGTGTCAGGGTGGCTAACTTCCTTACACGAGTTGTTCTGAAACAAGAGAATAACAAATAATCATCAATATCATCAATCATCCACTTGTTACCCCCCCCCCCCCCCCCTCCTTCTGCCTTCATCAATCACAATACAGCCAAATTATGTTCGAGATAAATGTTGTGCTGAGACGGGAGGGGGGGCTCCGTTACGCGTCAACAAAACATTGCTGAGTCGCAAGCTTAGACTTCACTACAAGGTTGCGATGACATTACACGCAATGTCGCAACTTGTATCTAACCTGTCGCAACTTTGACATTATATCCACTAAAATACAGACAAAAGAGAAGAAGAAATAATATAATATATCACTTGTTCAAAATAATAATGGGGTTTTTTTGGACATGAAAAATACAAAACAATTCACTTCACTGGAGAGATCATTTTCTATTTATCCAATGAAAATTGATTTATACTCTTATAAGGATATTGTATATATCTTATCGATAATAATAATAATAATAATAATCAATATTATTATCTATAAACTACTTTTCTATAGTAGTAGGTACACTGGAGGAATACTAATTCCTTCAATTCTTATTACTCGTTTTCATTTTACTTCATCACAATCTTTTCTTAAGTATATACAGTATGTCCCCAGCTCGAGTTGCCTATAGGTGTAAATAATAAAAATAATATTTTTAAAAAAAATAAAGTTAGTCTGTATAAAAATTAATGTTGCATTACAATTATGTAATTATACAATTATTTTCCTAGATAAATCGTAATTTTAGATAAGACAGAAAAATTCTGTCCGTTAAATGACAGTTACATAATATATTTTTTCTTAAAAAGTTAAAAATAATTACACTTATGTCTTAGATAAATTTAGAGATTTGTACTTTTTGGGTACAGAGTGCATGGTATAACATTTTTTGTACGATTAATTTTCGTTTTAGAGCAAGCATACATTTTTTATAGACAATAACTCTTTTTCTATTTCTTTTGTCATTGACACCCATAGGAAACTTGAACAGGGGACATAGTGTATTGTATAAAGAGAGAGTATTGTGATGGCATGAAAATATGAATTTGATGGATTTACTCATTTTGGGTTCTCTGAGTCAAAAAGTGTTTTTTTTTAATACCTGTCTTCAGTCTGTGTAGACGTGATGAGCCTAAACTATTGAACCGATTTCATTAAATATGGCAGACAGGTTCAGAAAAATAATACACGGAGGAAAAATCGAGAAAATGAATTTTAGATTCATATTTTGTGGCTCCCTTAAAAAAAAAAAACTCTAAAGAATCGTGAAAAACAAAATCTTGAAAATTGTTCCGATGATTTAGAATAAAAAAAAAAAAAAGGGGAGCCAGGGTGGCCGAGGTCGTAAAGACAACGCTCAGCTATCACTGAGTCGAGGCAACTCGAGGTCGTGGGTTCGATCCTGGGCCGTGATACACTGAATGCATCTATGAATCGCGGACGGAGTAGGGCGAGGGACACCCCCTGAGGGGTTCTCTTCCCCCACGATGTCTAGTGGGTTCGATCCGTGTCATGAGATGTGATCTGTATCTATGGTTCGAGATCGGAGTAGGGCGAGGGGACCTCCTGAGGGGTCCTCTTCCCCCACACTTTGAAGAACACTCATATAGCTTACTAATGACCACATCATACTCGCTTCGGCGGTACAATGTACAAATGTATGATGTGTGAAGTAGCTGGAACTCTCCACCACGGGGAAGTAAAATGGGTCCACTGTAGGCTTGATTGCGAGGTTCGAACAAGTGGTTCGTCCTACCCGTCTAGTAGGAAGTACTAGGTAACTACTACTACTACTAGAATAAAAAAAAATCAAGTACGGGAACCTCGAAACTTTTCCTCACTTTGGAGGCCACCAAAGTGAAGCATTGGGCGTGGTCAGTAATTGGAAGCAGCATTGGGCGTGGTCAGTACTTGGATGGGTGACCGTTTTGAACTAAAGGCAGGATTACACGCTACGATAAATCGTAAAGATGTGATTGTAACAATTTATTGTTATAAATAATCGAAAGAAACTGATTTTTTTTTTATTATAATTTTTCAAAATACATTTTTAGGGTTTTGTAGATACTTCTCAAAACCCTTATACCGAGGGTGATGTGTCCGTCCGTCCGTCGCTCTTTGGTTCATAGGGCCCGAACCGTTTAAGCGAAAGTACTGAAATTTGAAACACTGGTGCAACTTTTTGACCCAACCACAGGAAAAATATACAGAAGTTCATAATTAGATTTGCGCATGCGCAATTCGAAAAAATGTGGTAAACTCAAAAATTTATATTTTTTTTAATTTTTGAGTAGGGTATCAAATGAAAGCTGCTGAAGAGTAGGACACAAATATATATATCCTTTTTTTAAATTTGCATTCCTTATTGGTTAAATAAATCAAAATATACCAAAAAAAAATTTTCCCCCCCCCCAACCACTATAGATCGGCTGGCGCTAAAATTTTGAAATAATTCATGCTAATATCTTATTGTGAGGCGATGAAAATTCCGGGAGTTCATCCCAAATTTTCAAAAATTGTAAATTTTGGGCGCGAAAAAGTGAAGTGCGCCCAAAATTTTATTTTTTTAAAATTTTGAGTTGGGTATTAAATGAAAGCTGCTGAAGAGTAGGACACAAATATATATATGCTTTTTTAACATTTGCATTAGTTATAGGGGAAAAAAATCAAAATATACCCCAAAAAAAATTTCCCCCCCCCCAACCACTATAGATCGGCTGGTGCTAAAATTTCGAAATAATTCATTCTAATACCTTATAGTGGGGCGATGATATTTCCGGGAGTTCATTCCCAGGTTTTAAAAATTACCAATTTTGTGCACGAAAATTTGGAGTGCGCCCAAAATTTTATTTTTTAAAAATTTTGAGTTGGGTATCAAATGAAAGCTGCTGAAGAGTAGGATACAAATTATATTTGCTTTTTTAAATTTTTAATTCATTATTGGTTTTATAAGTCAAAATATACCCCCAAAAAAATCCCCCCCCCCAAATTTTATATAATGGCTGGTCTTAAAATTTTGAAATGATTCATGGTTACACCGTATGGTTGGGTAATGAAAATTTCCTAAAAAAATGTAATTTATCTTGTCGTTATTACCTATAAAAAACATTGTGACCTCCCGGGGGATCGAACCCGGGACCCTTAGGATCGAAGAAAAAAAATCATAATTTCATAACGGGTATGCTTCATCATCTACAAAACCCTAAAAAGTACTTGGACGCAAGTACTTCCCTGTGATTTTATAAATTATTATTATTTATTTTACTATTAGAATTTTGACAAATGTAAACAAACTTTATCGTCATCAAAGTTATCGCACTAATAAATAATTATATTCGCTTATAACTTTTAAACTAATTATCAGGATAATCCTGATAGAATAGTGATTAGGAAAGACTACTTGAGAATGGATTCGGTTTGTTTTGACGATCAAAATAGCACAGACTGCGTACCGAGCCGACTGGGTACCGAGGGTACGAGACAACAATTTTTCTGCAAACATTTTATTAAATTGTTCAAACTTCTTTATCTCTTTGCGAAATAAGGCTCGCAAGGATTGAATCAATCTCGGCTTCAGGGTCCACCTTCTTGTAAAGTTTAGCGCATCGTAGCACACATTCTTTAAATTTCGATTGACATAATCTTAACTTTTTGTTTTCCAAATAGATGGATGCTCGCGGTAGAGGCCGATCAATTACGTTAGGAACTCTTCAGATGCATGGCGCTTATCCGTCATGACCATGTGGCGCAAAACCCAACTACTATGGTGTGGGGCGATCCAACATTTGGTGTGGGGCGAATCCCTTCCCTTTTTACTCTCGTGTGATAACGCCCACTAACACATATGATAATTAGAAGGATATTTTAAGCGAATCTTGTGTCAAATCATTTCCCGTATTTTCATGGCGTGTACTACAGTCGACTAACACACGAGCTTGTAGAAATGAATCGGAAAGACGCCGCGATTTTTGGAATGAAAGAACGTTCGTGTATGGCCAGCTATTTTGTCTACATGAGATTTTGTTCGATTTATCGGATTGTTCTTTTTCCTGATATGCAGAATTTCCTGGAATTACGATTTTCTAGAACCAATTGACTACAATTTTTAAATTTGGACGTTAGCTGCTTTCAAGACAAGATTTTCCAATCGCTCATAGTGATGCAAGATGACAGCTATTAATTGAAATTAAAACCATGTCCCCCCATTATTATGATTATCACTTCTTTCAAACCATGTACCCCCACTATTATGATTACCACTTCTTTGAAACCATGTCCCCCCACTATTATGATTACCACTTCTTTGAAACCATGTCCCCCCACTATTATGATTAGGGCTTCTTTGAGACCATGTCCCCCCACTATTATGATTACCACTTCTTTGAAACCATGTCCCCCCACTATTATGATTACCACTTCTTAGAAACCATGTCCCCCCACTATTATGATTACCACTTCTTTGAAACCATGTCCCCCCACTATTATGATTACCACTTCTTAGAAACCATGTCCCCCCACTATTATGATTACCACTTCTTTGAAACCATGTACCCACCACTATTATGATTACCACTTCTTTGAAACCATGTCCCCCCACAATTATGATTACCACTTCTTTGAAACCATTTCTCCCTACAATTATGATTAACACTTCTTTGAAACCATGTCCCCCCACAATTATGATTACCACTTCTTTGAAACCATGTCCCCCCACTATTATGATTCTTTAAAACGCTAATAAATAGATTCATTGCACGTCCTTTTTATAATAATTTTTTAAATATTATAAATTTTGGCCAAGACGGAATTTTTTTAATATTTCATCTCTAAGAGGGGGGGGGGGGGGGGGGCAAAGTGATAAAAGATGTAGAAATGAGGCCAGACTTTTTTTTATAAAGTTAGCAACTTAATACTTAGTAGAGTTTCTCTTTATAATATAATTATATTACATTAATAAAATATTATCTGAACCCTGGGTTGCGTTAAGCCATCCAAGGGGAGGGGGTTGAACCTCTGCTTTCCCTGCAAGGTTAAGTTTTAAAACTGCTTCCCTCGTAGTTGGAGTCAATTACTAATTATTCTATCCAAGAGGAAGGGGGGGGGGGGGGTATATAAGTAGGGTAGAATGGATTTTGAAAACTGTAGCATCTAATTAACTTTAAAATTTCTTAACGCTAGTTTTCCTATCAAATTTAAAAAAAATGTCTGCCAATTAGTGTGGCACATAGCTTCCTCACATCTTATCACGTACTTTATTGATTTTATACATCTACAAACCATTGTTGTGTTATTTGTTTAATTGTTTTCCCCGTTTTTTTTATGTGTCAAAATTGTTTTGATTTTTTATGAATTAAAGTATCAATTTTGCTAAAGCTAAAGAGCGCAGATGGTTCAAATTAATCCGGGGCTATCTGCACCTACTTTCGACAAACCATCCTAATTTCAAAAAAATTATTTGAGAACTTTTCAGTCATAGGTGTAAATAAATGTACGTTTGTGTGTACGTAGAAGAGAAACAAATGGGCGTGGAAGGTTGAAACTTAAATGGGACTAACAATTGGATAATATATGTACCGTCCAAATTTCATTAAAATCGAAACGTATAAGCGACAGACCGACTGTACGACAGACAGACACAGATCCAAAAATATCCCCTGTCTGAATCTGTCTGAAACATACTTCTGTAGGAATTTTTTAAATCGGAGACAAAAAATGTTGGTTTTTCAGAACTACCACAAAATTGGCTTAATATAGCCTATAAATGATGAGGATTACCTAATTGCTTTTTTTTTAACATAAAATTAACCCTTTATAAAAGATGATTAAATTAAAAAATTCATGTAGCTTATATTATATTTATTCATAATCGAATGCAAATCAAGTTTGTGTAACAAAAACATTAGAAGAGAATGATTTTCTCAGTCGTTACCGCTACCAAGTCCCGAATCCAAGCTTTCAATCTTTTCTACAAGTCTAGCAAGCCAATATTCACGGCAATAGAACTAGACCGAGAATTAACGAATAATAACACGACAAGCCTGCATGATGGAATGAGCGGATCGTCTCACAGGAAAGAGTGCAGGAAAGTGTAGTCTAAGCTCCGATATCTATATATATAAAATTAAAGTTTTGTCTGTACATTGGTCAGAATTAAAAATTTGTTGGATACTTTTTCATTTTAGACATTCCAAAAACCGTATCCGGCATTAATTTTTTTCGTGTATGTATGTGGGTATGTATGTGTGTCTGTCGCCCCAGTTAGACTTTATAGGCGCAAAACTGGCTAAATGAAATCGATTAACTTTTTTTCAAGGGTGAGCGCAAACATGTTGCGCAATTTGTAGGCTTGGTTTCATCTAAAAATATTGAGTAGAACCAAAGTTATTAACAATTTTATAAAAAAAAGTATATAAAACATAACCTAAAAAAAATAGGTTGACCCGCCGTAAACAAACCCCACAGACTCGCTATTAAAAATATTTGGGTACTTCTAGATCACCTAGAGACGCGGTTTTTTACGTTTGGTCGGAAATTGGCCTAACCCCATTGAAAATATCCGAAACGTTAAAAAAAATATCCCCCCCCCCCCCTAAAAAATTAAAGATGGCGGACGCACTTTAAAGTTTTTTAGAGGCTTATTGTGGCTAAAGGGTAAGTTGTATCGACAAGCTGATTGATTACTTTTTGTCGTAATTTTATCTGTTCTACCTTAAATAGAGCTAAATTTTATTTTTTTAAAAAGAAATTTTACTTTGATATTAACTTTTATATATACTATGATATTTACTTTTATAGCGTCCGCAATTGTTGACCGATTTAATTTCTGATTGGAGTGCTTAAACCTCAAACTAATACTCTTTAAATCGAGTATTTATTATTTTACTAATTGTTTCTAGAACTAGAGTTATTATATATTTACTGGTGCAACTGCCGTATTGAATGAAGAGGCTGGTAATTAAATAATGCACCATCATTGTTGATGATTGTACAATGACTTCCCAGTCTAAGTGGTTTTTTCTACGTTTTTTTTTTTTTTTTCTTATTCATTATACCTTTTTTTTTTTTTAGCATTGTTAGTTATTACTATATTACTTAGTTTCTACTGGCTATTTTTAAAATATATTGATAGACTCCAAACTACGATTTGGAGAGTATTATATTCTTAATAATGGAATTAATGATGTGTAATATAGTCCTGATTTTATTCCTAGAAGGCTTTGGAAACAAAACTATTTAGGAATTTAATTTAATTGCTAGGCCTTAATGATTATAGGAAACATAGCCACTAATACCTAGCATGAGCCCCGCGCGGAGCGCGGGGTGAAAGCTAGTAAGAAATATATACCCTCATCTGTTATTTAATTGATTTATATATCAAATGAAAGGTAATTTTATTCCCAATCCAACCGTATTAGGTTGCCTTAAATTCTAAATTATAATTCTAAATTTTAGATCTAAAATCTAGGCAACCATAGATTCAACCAACTTTTTGATAAGGCAACCTAATACGGTTGGATTGGGAATAAAATTACCTTTCATTTGATATATAATTCGATATAATAACTGATGAGGGTGTATTAATTACGTTTATCTACGATTGATACGAAATATAAACATTATATCTCTGTTTAGATGCGTAGAAAGTGATTATTTACGTACTTGTATTCATTGCGCATGCGCGTCTCATAGTTCTGAATAATTCCTCTTCTTTACTACTCTAGCGCGGTAAAGAAGAGGAATTCTTCAGCTTTACGCACGATTAGCGAGATTGTTTAAATTTAACAAGACTAATTTGCTGTTTGTTTAGTAAAAGTAACTTTTATATCGAGTTTTTTGTGAAAATCAATGAGTGTTTTAAATGATTATGACGAATATGAGAATAATACGCATCCCGAAATAATTCGGCACAAAATACAACTAATGAATTAATGTCATCTTTATCAAAAGAGAAATACGAACTTGTATACAGTAAGCTTATTTTTTTCTGTATTCATTATTTAAATCTAACAATCGTAGATAAAGTACGGTACGCAACTCGTGCGAAAACGGCATTTTGCATTGCTCGTGTGGTTTTACTACCCTCGCTATCGCTCGGGTGCAAACTCCACACTCGCATGCAAAATGCTACTTTCCGCACTCGACGCGTAATGTACTATTACTCACCTGTTAATACCTGGCAACTCCATAGTTGGCCAGAGGGGAAAGTAGGCAACCCTTATTTTTTTAATTCCTTGGGGATGAATTAAATCTTAGCTAATGTTGGATTTTCATAAATAACACATCAGGGAAGTTAAAGTAAGGTTAAGTTAAGTAAACATTTTATTATTTAACATCATCGGTACGGGATTTAGCTAGGCAATCTATTTGCGATGTATCAATCTATTAATTCTCTATCATATATTCTTTATTATCATTAAATAACAGATGAGGGTATATATTTCCTATACCGGATCTTAGACTAGTGGTTGTGTGTGGATGGTAATGAACATGATTATCAATCATGCCGTGCTTTCCTTTACGATCAAGAAAAAGGTAAATCTGCCGAGAAAGAACGACAGTGGATGGGGCGCTAATATTATTTAGTATTTTTTTTATCTCCAAAATGAATTTAATAATTAGGTAACACAACACAGATTATGACATTGACATATATTTTACAAATATATGTCATATATTTTGACAAAAAAATTGAATTTACTCTATTCTAAAAAAAAAATCTAAACTTCGGCGATCTTAATTTTAAGCGTATTTCGGTTACCATTAAATTTGGATTATTTGGAAAATTTCGGTTGTGACAGTTTAAGAGAACATGGACGATGAAAAGAAGCGGACATGCATATGCGACTTGGTTCTAGACGCGGCCATGTACCTCGAGCGAACATTCACACCTCAACAAGTAATTACTTTCCTAATACACAAACCATAGTCCCTAATATTCTTTCAAATTAATGTTACTACGTAACTTTAATTCTGGCCCACTTATTTTTGATCTTTTTTTATAAAATAGTCCCGTTTTACATTCTAAGAACTTAGATAACAGTGGTTTTACGATAACGTCATTTTTTAATTTAAATGATTAAATATAATATGCACTTGACCATAGGTATTTCTAATTGTCCAATTGAGTTCGAGGATTTTTAAAATCTGTTCCTTTTTAAATCCTTTATAATATTAACTTCACTTTTGTGGCTGGGTGCCTGGGTACCTGGTTGGGTGGGTGCCGATCGTCTAATCTTTGGAAGGCTAGTTAACCCTTTTCCAGTTATCCAATCGAGCTGAAACTTGGCACATACTCTCTACCAAGACAAAAATATTTTTAAAAATTAATTAATTTGTTTATTTATATGTATATAAAATCTTTGGAGAGCTAGTTAAACCTCTTCCAGTCATCCAATCGAGCTAAAACTTGGAACATAGACTCTCTAGCAATACTAATTTAAAACCTTCTACCAAATTAATTAATTAATTAAATTTTAATAATTAATTAATTTTTAAATAATTATTTAAAATTAAAATGAAATAATACAAATATTTCCCCTCACAACCAAAATGCAAAAAAAGTAAAGGATTTATAATAAAAACGGGGCTAATCTGCAGTTATCAATACAGTTGAGAATCGCTTGGCAACACAATTTCGTTTGATTTATACATTGAAGAGAATATATATCTCTTTGTCAACATAGTTAATTTTAAAGGTTTATACATTTGAAAGATTTTATCTAGGTGTATAATATACATTATAGAGAAGGTATACCTTTGTCCAAACAGTACATTTGAGTGAGGCCCCCCCCCCCCCCCCATTTTCTAACCTCTTCACCTAGGTGGCTCGATAACTGCAGTTTTACCAAACTTGGTTTTTATGGGCTGATACTATTATAATTTAACAACTTTTGACCAGGTACTATTTCGGTAAAATCAATCTTTTTTTTTAAATATATATAAAATATCTACTCTCATATGGAAACACATGCATATGGGAAATGTTGGGAACCAGGGGGTTTTTAAGGGTGGGGGATTAACTAAGGACAGCTAAAAACCTTTAAAATAGTTGAATTAACACATAAAACACAATAATAGTAGTATTATTTTACAAACTTAGGAAATATAAACCACATTATGTCGTAATGTTTCGATTACGCGAAGTTGAAACACATAATGTCAACAAATTAAACTCATAATTTTAATTCCACACTTAATAACCATTTAAAACATATTCTCTTCCAAACATTTTTATAATCGATTATTTAACAACCACACACAGGCCCGCGATCGATTATTCAACACCATTACTAAAGGTATATTGATATAATCGATTATTACTCATACACGATATTTATTATACCTGAATTAGATAAATTGTTAGTGCGTGAAGTCTCACGTAAAAAGGGTTTCGTTGGTGTTGTAAACATGAAATTAGTAGTGGGGGGGGGGGGGGAATTCGGATGTTTTTGACAAAATGGCGTAGAAAATTAAACGCTTTCCACAAGTGTTATATATTTTTGTAATCTACTCTTCAATACCTTTCACTTGATACCCCACTCAAAATTTTGAAAAAATATTTTTTTCCCCGTGACAGCAATTAGCCGCCATCTTGGATTCCCAGTTAATCCGACCAAGTTGGTATTCTTATTTTTTCTTTGGCCCATCAGACTGCACATTTTGCATATTTTTCTATATTTTTAGTAAGAGCGGAAATATAGTTTTAGGGGAGGGGCAAGCTAAATTTCGATGTTTTTTGACAAAATGGCGGGAAAAATTAAACGCTTTCTACAAGTGTTATATATTTTTGTAATCTACTCTTCAATACCTTGCATTTGATACCTCACTCAAAATTTTAAAAAAATATTTTTTTTCCCGTGACATCAATCAGCCGCCATCTTGGATTCCCAGTTAATCCGACCAAGTTGCTAATATTATTTTTTCTATGGCCCACCAGACCACACATTTTGCATATTTTTCTATATTTTTAGTATGAGCGGAAATACGATTTTAAGGGGGGGGGGACACGCAAAATTTTGATGTTTTTTGACAAAATGGAGCCGAAAATTGAACACTTTCCCTAAGTGATATATATATTTGTAATCTACTCTTCAATACCTTTCATTTGATACCCCACCCAAAATTTAAAAAAAATATTTATTTTCGTGTGACATGAATTATCCGCCATCTTGGATTCCCAGTAAATCAGATCAAATTGCTAATCTTATTTTTTCTATGGCCCACCAGACCACACATTTTGCATATTTTTCTATATTTTTAGTATGAGCGGAAATACGATTTTAAGGGGGGGGACACGCAAAATTTTGATGTTTTTTGACAAAATGGCGCCGAAAATTGAATACTTTCCCTAAGTGATATATATATTTGTAATCTACTCTTTAATACCTTTCATTTGATACCCCACTTAAAATTTAAAAAAAAAAAATTTTTCGCATGACGTGAGTTATCCACTATTTTTTATTTGAACAGCTGATAATTTTGAATTCGCTATATTTTTCCTGTGTGCGCGTCAAAACGATCTTTAATATTGGAAAGTTTCACGTTTCTATCTCTTTTTATTCAAAAGTTATTGGAACCGTACAGAGTGACAGACAGACAGACAGACAGACAGACAGACACATGAACGAAACTATAAGGGTTTCTTTTTTTGGTTTTACCAACGAAACCCTAAAAAATGGGTTGTTATAACTTTTATGAACAAAAGTGTGATATTCCTTTGTCTCAATGAACATTAGAGTAAATCTTCCCTTTATCGTAATAGTTATTTAGACAAAGGAATAAATAAAGACGAGTTTATATCCCTTAGTCTAACTACCTATTAAGACAAAGGGATATTGAGTCCAATATGCTTTGGGACAAAGGAATATCACACTTTTATAAAAAGAAAGTGTGTATTGAGCAGTCCGAAAGTATATTAGATTAAAAGTGGTATTTGAATTTGAAGAGCTCCGACTTAACCGCTAAAATTAGACCCGTGACTTTTTTGACATTTTCATGTTTAGGCTATGGAACATACTCAAAATGCGTTACGTTACTTTTAGCTTAAAAACTCAGAAAAGTATAACAGGGAGTTAAAAAGCTATAGGAGGTGTGTAATCCAGTCTCCAGCTGACGTCCCTCCACCGCACGTCATAGGGCCGAAGAGAGTCAAAAAGATTTATACGTGTGACAGGGAGTTAGGAAAGTACAGGAGGTTGCCATCAACTCTCAGCCCTCTCGGCCTACCTAGTATGAATGCATATTAACAATTCGTAGAAGGCGGGCCGGCGCCTTTTAATTCAGTCGTTTGTAATCAAGCCGCGGCAGTTCCGGTATGGAGATAAGAATAAAAATTATCTTCCATCTACTTTTATCAATTACTTGAATAAATCACCGATTTTATTTCATTTTATATCGGTAGTTTACGCAGAGCGAAAACATGAAAATGTCACACTGTCTTGCGGACTCGTATGCAAGAAGTATTTGAACACACTTTCTCTCGTGTCTATCGATATCTCGAGTACATCGCCAAATTATATCGATTGTACATTGTTATTCACTGATAAAATTGTTTATTGTTCATAATAATGGCTGACGTAGATTTTTACGATTTTAATTAAACAATGTTTTTTTAAAAGTAAAACAATTATTTATGGAGATTTGTATGTTGTTTTGTGTTTTTTTTTTTTTTTTTTTTTTTTAAAAACAAATGACTTTACCAAAAAAGTTGTTCAGTTGTAAAAAGGAAAAGTTTAAAATAAAACTAGAAGTCAATCAGACAATTTGAAATTATGTGGGTGTTCAAGTGCATATTTACCGGAACAAATCTAATCACTTACAGAAGTCTAGTAAATGTATAATAATTTCAAGATAAAAAGAACTTTTTATATACTACGTTTTTAAATTTTCTGTTGAATCGTATGTAATGTTGATAATATAACTGTTATTGTTATATAATATATAATGTTAGTGAAAATAAAATAGTTGAAAATTTATTTACTTCACATAAATGACAACCATCCAGAGAGCTGATCTTAAACCTATAAAAGGATAAATCTTTGTACAACGGATCTCCCCAACACCAAATCTAAACCGTGCCATCGATTTATTTCAAATAATATAATCGATATTTCCTGTTTTGCTGTCATTCAATGTTTATCTATCACAAATTTGAGACCCGTCAAAATGAAGATTGCGTAAATATTGGATATGGCAAAACAAATAAAATAACTTGAGGATTTTTTCCGAACTAACTTTCCTCACAGCAAAATTTGCTGAAAACTAATTAAATTCTGCTGAAAGATAGCTAAAAGTATTAAAATAATGCATTGTCATCGTGTTCTGAGCTATGCTAAAAGTTTCAAATGTCTAGCTATTCGGGAAATTAGTTAGATATCGATTGCCAGATTTGTACCGGACAAAAAAACAAACAAACAAACAAGAATGCAAGCTAATAAAAAAATAGAAGTAAAAATATAATTTTAGTTAAAATTTATTTTATTTTCAAAAAGAAAATAAGTATTAATATAGATATAAAGGTTTTTCAACATTTAATGTTGAACAAGCAATATTTTTGTTAAATATCCAGTCGTTTCGTAGTAAATAGCAGTTAACTGGTTGTTAGTTGCCCGTGACAGCGTAGTTTGAAAAAAGCAACATTGAGAAATATTTATTTAGAGCAACTCCTGCCAATAAAGGTTTTCAAGATATAAATCAAACTAATCGGTAAAATAACCAGAAAAACAAGTTTAACTTAAATTTTGTTTTAACCTTCAGATAAAAAAACAGTCAAAATGAATTAAATTAGGAAATTGTTTTTTTAAAAAGTTGAGAAATGTCATTGATATTTATCGTTTGAAATAATTTTTCTTCGTTAATAATACAGTAAACTCGAAGCAATATATTGATTTATCAGTTGTATAGATGTATCATCTTAAAGTAATTACAGTTGTTTCATGTATTATGTCGGACATTAATGTTCGAGGTAATTCGTAACAACTTGTTCCTTTCTAATGTATTACATATAGATTGTAATTATTTCTTCCGAGCTTACCGCAGGTAACGGAAGCTATGTGATCGTTCCGAAGAACAATGATTTTTTATTGGAACGAAGTTCCTTATGGCACGTTTTGGAGCCCGGGAGTGAATCCGAAAAAAACGACCAAAATCACCGTCAAGGTGGAAATACACATGCTACTTACTCGCACAAAAAGATACGAGTAGCTCGCAGAGGAGAGCTACTGGCATGTGTATACATCTCAAATAGCATGCGAGTAAAAAGCATGCGAGTAAATCGCACGAGGTTTGATTATTGTCTTGCCAGTGGCACAAGTCGAGGGGAGGGGGAACTGATAAGGCACGTGTAAACAGGCCTGCCAGCGCAAGGTTGCTAGTAGCTAGCACGAGTCTCCCTCAGCCCTTCAGTCTTCAGTTGCGTTCCTTCCTTTCGCGTGTGCCTGACAACAACTCATCAACTTTCTCCGGAAGCATTCGCAATTGATTCCTAAAACCATTAACGTCCCCGAACCGCATTTCATTTAGTAGGCACTGACTCGCTCCATGTACCTAATTCCCTTCTAGCTATCCAATCTTTACCCACACTCTTCATGTCTTTTTATTATTTTTCAAATGTTTTAAAACACAGTTTTTTGGCAAGTAACAGAACAATCTGGTTAATTTCATTCCGCACCGATACATTCATAAGGTACATTGAAACAATTAATAAAACTTTCAAAATTAATTATATCAAATACAATTATTTCATAATTTATTCCGGCTAAAAGAAGGCAAGAAACGATTGCCTGTTTCAAAACTATAACTGTGACTGGAATGTGTATTGTCATGTGCTAGTAGCTCGCACAAGACCTATCATCCGGACGATAATAGCCTGCTGTTTCACTGGCAAATGTACACAGCGTCTGCAGCATGCCAGCTACTGACGTGCTAGTAACTCGCCACTGGCATGCTTTTTTACTAGCATGTGTATTTCCGCCTTCACAAAATAACTGTCACAAAATCACCGTCACGCAAAAAGCGTCACGAAATCTACGGATGACGATAACTTGTGTAAAAGTTGACCGACTTGAAATTTGGTACACATGTTTATTTTACCAATGCCCAGGACAGGTTCGTTGGACAACGTTATCCGCCCAAGCATTCACGAGCAACGCTCGTGTAAACGTAAGCTTCAAATTTAAAATTGAAATTTTAGGACGGGAAAAAATTCTAACTCTATCTATTTAATGAGACAAACAACTTTTATAAATAATTTTTTTTTGTAAAACGAACACCAACTCTGCAGTGAGGTGATAAAGATCGCTAAATTTATTAAAGTGGACCTAAACGTTTTAAATAAAGAAAACAACGTTTTTACCGATATCTTATGTTCCAACTTAACGATTTTAATAAAACTTCATGCACATATTCTAAAGTACAATTGAAACAGGCATGTAAAATTTCAACCTGATACAAGCAGCAGTTTTTTTTACAGTGACGTGATATATTTTACAATTTTTAAAAGTTGATGTCCGAAGTATGGGGTTTGTTGATAATACAGGTGGAATATTAAGAATGTAGAGTGATTCCCCCACTCCTATATTTCGCCTGGTATCTTTTCGTGCGCAATCCCAACTCTTCTATCTTTCCATCTCTCTCTCTCTCTCTTACTCCTTCTTCCTGTCAAACTCGCTATTTATCCTCAAAACAACGCTTTTTTTCAATTATTGTTTCTATCATTGAGAAAAGTATTCGTATATTATTTAAAATGGAAACTGCACCAAGAGAATCGTCAGAAATTGACAGTGTCGACTGTGTTAAATTATTAACCAGTAAAACTGTAAATATATCATTATAAATTGATGTAATAAAATAATATTGCTCATAAGGGATTTTTGTAATAAGTTTTATGTAATAATTTTCTAATTGAGTCAAAAATATTTATTGGAACGAGTAGTTCGCAACGTATCGTACTTAGCAGTGTGATTTTATATTTAATGAAAAATGTAAGGAACTTCGTTCCCACCGGGTGTCCCGCGACACGACACGTATTTAATGTCTCCGATTTCAAAAATTCCAAAAAAGAAATCCGTTTCAGATATATGGAATATTTTGGTTCCGTGTCTGTTTGTCGGTCTGTAAGTTTGCCTCTCTGTCGCTCAATTTTTGCGAACCAACATATCATAAGAACTACTCTTATATTAATGAAATTTGGATGGTAGGTCATAATTAGCCCATTGTTGATTATTGTACCTATTGCTTTGTCTTATAGCATTATAGTATCTTTATTTAAGAACAAGAAGGAGATCTTATGAAGAGTCATTTTTCTTTATAAATTGAATCTGTGGGCACATTACGATATCTCTAAAACTGCTGGAGTCATAACCATGCCATTTTGTAGGTAGGTTACTCATACCCCCTAGGTCCTCGCTAACAAATATTTTTATCTACGATTGATACAAAATATAAACATTATATCTTTGTTTAGATGCGTAGAAAGTGATTATTTACGTACTTGAATTCATTGCGCATGCGCGTCTCATAGTTCTGAAGAATTCCTCTTCTTTACCACGCTAGCGCGGTAAATAAGAGGAATTCTTTAGCTTTACGCACGATTAGCGAGTTTGTTTACATTTAACAAAACTAATTTGCTGTTCCTTTATTAAAGTAACTGTTTATATCGAGTTTTTAGTGAAAAACAATGAGTGAATCAAGTGACTGACGTAAATGTGGAGAATAATACTCCTCCAGAAATAATTAATTCGGCAAAAAATACAACTAATGAATTAATGCCATCTTTATCAAGAGAGAGATACGAACTTACATACAGCAAGTTTATTTTTTTTCTGTATTTATTATTTAAATCTAACAATCGTAGATAAAGTACGGTACGCAACTCGTGGGAAAACGGCATTTTGCATTGCTCGTGTGGTTTTACTACCCTCGTTCTCGCTCGGGTGCAAACTCCGCACTCGCATGCAAAATGCTATTTTCCGCACTCGACGCGTAATGTACTATTACCATCTTTATTTAAGATTGCAGCCATTGATATAAAGGTTATACTCGTATTTAAAACTATGACCCCTCACAATTAGGTATTATCAGAACTTCTAAGAAACGCTAAAATAAAACCATTGTATTGAGTATAATAATTTATTATTTCTAAAACAATATTAATGTCTGCCAAGCTGGGATATATAGAAATTTAATTCATATGGGGGAAATTGATACAACATGATAAAATAGGTCCGAGACAACTCAGACAAACTTTCTCATATACGAGTTCATTATTACTTAGCCCAGTGTTGTCCATTTACTAGTTTTCGTTATTTCGGTTGGTACATTTAATTATCAAAATTTATCATAAAAATAACTTCTCCTCGGCGGGAAATCGAACCCGGGCTCTCTCCGTCTGAGTTTAATTCTATTTTCTCAGGAACTAGATTTTTCCCTGGAAAACGGATTGTATCGTTAGAATCGTATTTAAGTGTACTACATTTTAGAAAATTTTAATTAAAAATCGTCGGAATCGTTTCAGAATTATTTTTCACGTTTTTCAGAGTTTCAGGGGGGTTAGCGCCCCGAAATTTAAACCTAAATTCATTTCTTGATTACGGCTCGGAGTATAATTTTTCTAAAATGTATGCCAAATTTAGTCAAAATCGGCCCAGTAGTTTAGACTCTAGGCGTCTGCACCGACAGACAGGCATTTTTGAAAAACCATGTTTTTGGATTCAGAGGATCTCAAAACGTGTGAATTCATCAAAATTTCAAAATTGAATTTTCGTGCCATTTACTTTCTCATAATAAGAAAGTAAAAAGAAGGGGAAATGAACTCGGACTGATTTTCTCAAGTTAGAAAGTCAATACGGGAAATGGCTTCTCTTTAGCACGTTTGCCTATATTATTAATAAATAGATATTTTATTAATATAATTCCAGCTAGTTGGTTTATACAAGAAAGATGATTTGAAATGGAAGCAGGAAAATGGAAGGAAACAATGGAAAATATGAGAGAGAATATTTATTATGGAGGTTGGCTAAGTGCCAAGAAAACTAAGTCCAAGCTCTTAAACACGTCTCCATGACAAAGCTAATCTAAATGAAACTTTGCAATCCAGGGAAACCCACGTTTCACTTTAATTAATACTATGACTGTGTAGAAAAGCAAAGGAAAGGCTTTCCCTACGCCTTGCAAAACAAAACATCTGTCTCACACTAACACAGCAGCAATATACTTTCATCAAAAACCAAATCACTAGTTAACCTGTAGCAAAGTTTCGTCCTTAAATTCAAATTATTATTTAACATTTCGTCAAAATTATGATTCCGACCGGCCGCCGGAAAATCTCCTGTATTGGTATCGTCAACTTCTTATTATCCGAATTTGATTGGGTTCATTTTGAATTGTTTTTATTCTTTTTACTTTCACAAATAAGTAGAATATACTAGGCATCGCGTGGCTCTATCATTGAAGCGAGCGTATTGCAATAAAATACTGAATATTAAAATTTGTTAATCATGATGAATGTCATAGTTGAAGATAAGTGGAAGAGGGTAGTAAGGGGTTGAGTGGGGGTACTCGGTACAAAGCTTTACTTCCTAAACAAACCAACACACAATACGACTATAACAATCTTAACCACCCGTCATAGCTTTTAAACTAATATTATAAATGTATCACTTCATTACTCAAATACTACTGCTTGTATCAAGTTGAAATTTTACATACTTGTTTCAATTGCACTTTAAACGATGTATATGAAGTGTTATTAAAATCGTTACGTTAGAACGTAAGATATCGGTAAAAAGGTTGTTTTCTCTATTTTAAACGTTTAGGTCCGCTTTAATAGTTTTAGCAATCTTTATTAATTCATAGCAGTGTCGTTGTTGGTTTTACTAAAAAATGTTATTTGTAAAAAATGTTCGTCTCATCAAATAGGTGATGATAGAATTTTTTCCCGTCCTGAAATTCCAATTTTAAATTTGAAGCTCACGTTTACGCCAGCATTGCGCGCGAACTCTTGGACGGATCACGCTGTCCAACGAACTTAGCCTGAGTATTAGTTAGAGGATCATGTATACCAAATTTCAACTAAATCGGTCAACTTTTACTCAAGTTATAGTCACACGCGTAAACGTTACTGACAGACAGACAAGATGCATATTTCGTTGAATGTAAGAAGCTCGTTTACGCTCGCTTCAATTAAACTCTTTCCAATGACAAGTATCATAAAGGGTATATTCTATTTTGGCTTTTGTACCTCGTACCCCCGTACCCCTGAGTACAAAATTGAAATTATTTTAATTTAAATTTAGTTTTTCATTTGGAAATCATAAAAATCTTCTCCATGAAAAAGAAGTACCGAACAAAACAAATAATTTTTTTTCTCGTCTAAACCTGAGCTTAAAACATACATAACGTACCGTTTGCACCCAAAAATACTAAACGAACACTAATTGTTTTATAATCGAGTTCCTATAGCATCAAATAATGTATGTATACCAATTTTCATTCAAATCGGATCAAAAAAAGCAATATTTTTTATTAAAAATAATTGTTTTCCTGTTTTTCCTCTCTCCCCCCCCCCCTCTTTTGTGAAAATATGACAAAAGTGTACATAACAACAATAATTACTTCACTCTTAAAGAGCTTTCCAACGACATGCATCATTCAGGGTATATACTATTTTGACTTTTGTACCCCGTACCCTGTACCCCTGTGTACCAAAATTCAAATTTTGAAAACATATAATCCTTCTCCATGAAAAAATACATATTTGTGCCAACTTTCATGGCGATTGGTCAAACGGTGTGGAAGTCTATAAATCACAAACAGACATCCATTTTTAGGGTCCGTAGGCAAAACCAAGGACCCTTATATTTTCCTGCGTGTGTCTGTCCGTCCGTCCTCTCGCGTGCTCTCACGGCTACACCTTTCGTCCGATCACTTTGAAATTTGGCATGTATGTGTCTTGTACCTACCCACATATTTTAAAAATATAGCGACTTAAAAAAAATATTTTTCAAAAAAATTAGGGTAAAAAAACTTAAGGGTTAAATTTTTTTATTTTTTTTCGACACCGTGAGGGGTATCATATGAAAGGGTAGGTCGAGCTGATTACAAAAAAATATATAATTCTTTGGTTATAACTTTGATAGGTTGAGCGTAGGCGAGTTTGAAGCGGGTTTGAAACGTGTCCCCCCCCCCCTCTATCTCGCTTATGTGAAGTGCAAATAATTTGAAAAAATTCCTGAATATTCTTCGACCAAAAGTAAAGATACCACTTTTTGGAAATTTCGAAAAAAATATTTTATTTTTTATTGACAAAATACTTTTTTTTTTTTTTTTATAATTATGGTCTTTTCAATGTATTTATATGGTTGTAGTCCGGTTCAGTGGAAAAAAAAATACTTTATCAGAGTGTGTTTTGAGCATATCAGACCCTTAGAATGGTTCAAAGTAAGCTTTTTAGCATTTTAAAAAAACACTGTTTATACACTTTACAGTTAAACACTATATAGTGTGGCCTAAGGACCCTCGCTGTGTGCTGACTAGCTCACACTTGACCTGTTTATTATATATGTATATACATTCTCGACTTGGCTTCTTTGGAGAGTGAGGACCTGCGTACAGGTAGTTCCCTGAAAAGGAATTTGCCAAGGCAGTGTAGTGTTTGTTGTGAAGGTTAGCGAATTTAAGCTGGAGGTTTTTACTTAGTCTTGTATACTACGTCGCAGGAAAGGAGAGACCTCCTGAGATGATGGGCGGTAGTAGCGTGGTAGGTCTACACTGATTTCCTAAAATGGGTACGTCCAGAGTTGCGGATCATGCGGGTTCCGAATCAGGCCCATGTGATATGTCAGATTCAGGAAAGTAGGTGATGGCCGCAGTGGAGGCAGGTCAGGCAGGTAGAAATACGCGCTGTCATAATATAATGTAAACAAAACAAAAACAAAGAGTTGTCATATATGAAGTTATAGCGTGTTTTTTTATGGCCACAGAGAGAGTTAATTTTGTAGTTAGTTGTGGGTCATAAGCAGAGACCTTCAAAATGTAGCATTTATTTTTATGAAATGTGGCACTAAAAAGTGTGGCAGTGTGGCACTTATTTTGGCCAAATGTGGCATTTATTTTTCAACTTTCCACCCCCCCCCCCCTTTCCATTGTAAAAGGGATATTAAATCTTGCAACTTGAGTCATATTAACTACTTTATTACCATTTACAGGTATCTTCAATAACCTACAATGACCCACATTGACTAGTGATGAGTTAGAGCTAATGGATCTTAATCCTTAGGGTAGTGACACACTTCGCCACCTGGGTGGCGCCACCTTGTTGATGCCACTTGACACCTGTCTTGTGCCACCCGAGTTTTTACTTTTTTCGGGCAGTCGAGAAATGGAGCTGTGCATGCATATCATTATGTTTGTGCATGAAGAAGGAAAAAAGGCGTTTTTGGGTTCATCGAACAATTTCAGACAAAAAGAATACTAGGAATTTTTCATACAGTGAACCCCGTATCAAAGAGGACAGTAACAATGTTTGCCGAATGTCGCGTGGAACTGTCAACGAATTGCTTAAAATATTGAAGAACAGTTTGACCAGTAAAGACACTTACATGAGGGATGCAGTTAGCCACTGATTTGATTTCCTCTAGATTTGATTAAAGGAGTGGGGTGGTAACATCTGACAGGTTTAATTGAAAACATTGGGCTGACCGGGTGGCAGGTAGAACGTGGGGCGATCGACCAGGTAGTGCTACCCGGCGGGTGGCGCCACCTCGTGTGGCAGGTTGCATTCTATTCTCATAGGTAGCTTGGATTCCGAAGTGAGTCACTATCCTAAGATAGGAATCCCTCATGTCACTTGGGGAATCCTCAGCACCTTGGAATCCTGCCCTGCAAGGGCGTATCTTAATCTTACCTGGTTTTATGGGTTGTAGCAGAATCACGTAGAATATTTCTATTTTTTTCTCAGAACTTGGCCCAAATAAGGCAAAATGTGGCACAAATTGTGGCATTTTACCGAAAATCGGCAAAATGTGGCATTTTAGTATGGCGCCATGGCAAAAAGGCATTTGAAGGTCTCTGGTCATAAGGGATGTAGGTATTAATAAAACTCTGCTATCTCATTGTGCTGCTATATTTCGACTTCACTTAAGTCATTATCAAGCATCTACAACATTAATTTCAAACAAAATCAACATAAAATGATCTCTATAATAGTCTTTACCACTATTATTTAGGATTATTACTGTTATTCTAATGAAACTCTTTTGGAAAAATAACAATTTTACCTATTTCCTTAGCTAAAAAAAAAAAATCCTTTTTTCATATGAAAAAATTGTCAAATATAAAAAGTGCCTATACAGCTACTCTCGTCATTTATACAAAGGCAACCCACTTCTACTCCAACCTACAAACACAGTATTTAAACATGGTTTAAATGTAAACTTAATAAAACCTAAATACTCTGCACAACCATGCTGTACTTATGTTACTTACATTCATATCTACATAATCCTTCAAATATTTTAATTGTGTCTTCCATATTAAATAAATAACAATTCTTTTTTAATATTCAATAACAATAACCATAACAATAACCTTAACAATTTAAAAAAAACAATAAAATAAGGACAAAATTAAAAACTTTTAACACTTATATCACAGCTCTAGAGAGAGTTAATTTAAAATTAAAATATAGAAGTTACAGTACAGTCCGTGGGCGCTGATAGCAGCCGAAATCTGAAACAAGAATGACCTAATCATTCCGGTAAAACCTCTGACTCCGAACCCTGCACTGTGCAACCAGTTGCCTGCTTCCACTATGGCCACCCTGCTCCAATACCACTGTTTATTTCTCGCACTTGTTTTCTGAGTCTGAACCAGCGCGCACTGTGGCCGTACCCTATACTAGACTTGGCTTCCCCGTTACAGAGTGATAGCCGGTCTATATATAACCACAACAAAATGTTTATTATGTTGGCAGGCGTGTTTATATGTAGCTAAGGAATTGAATGCAAAACCGGAAAAAGTGAAATCTAGAGTGATGCTGGCCCTGAAGCAAAGCAGGCGGGAAGGAACTCTCAAGATAAGAGGCAAAAATAAATACTCACTCGCCGGAGACTCTGAAATATCACTCCTGTAACTCATTATAACTTCTCTTTAACTTATTTATAATAATTATAAAATATTAGCGAATCTGCTGGCGTGGCCGAGTCGTTAAAAATTGGACAGACCCCTTACAGAAGATACATCCATCCTCCTTTAGGTGGGGGGGGGGGGGAGGGTGGATAAATTCCTTCCTTCAAGGGGACTCATTCGTTTCAAAAGTTGGTGCGTCGTCTCAAAGTCGTTTCAACAGTCGTTTCAAACAAAATGCCCAAATGGCAATTTAAAATAAACTAACACGCCAAAACAAAGATTTTATAATAAATTTTAGTTTTTTGGAGGTATAGCCCCCAAATTCGGAGCTAAACATTTATTTTGGAGAATGGTTTTTGTGAATACGTATGCCAAATTTAATCAAAATCAGCCCAGTAGTTTAGGTTCCACGCGTTTGCACAGACGACGCAGACAAGACTTTTTTAATAGCTCCTTTTTTAGACGTTTGGTACCTCAAAACGTGTAAATCCATCAAATCTCAAAATCGAATTTTCCCGCCATCAAAATACTTTTTACTTGTTCAATTATTTTTATTTGTAATTATTCCCTTATCTAAATAGTTTATTAGATTAAGTGTTCTCGCCTTTATTTGCAGAAGAGTGAGGTCCCTTCATCTCAAAATTGTTTGGGCTAAATATCCCTTTGTCTTAATGGCTATTTCAAAGATGGATTTCAAAGGAATTCTTATAAGTGGTGAAAAATTTATGCTGGGTAACCTAGTAAATGAGAAGCGTCCTCTAAACACCTTAAATGTCACTTACCTACATCTTATACGTCCTTTCAACACCCCTTAGGTATTCTAACAACCTCTAAAGTCCTTTTACCACTTCTAAAGTTCTCTAACCACCTGAATGATCCCCTAAAGCCACTTCAATGGTCCTCTAAACACCTCTAAAGTCCTCTAACCACCTCAATGACCCTCCCATCGACTTTATAGTCCTCTAATCATCTTTTAAGTGTCATCTAACTACTACTTAGTCCATTTAAACACCTCTTAGGTACTCTAACCACCTCAATGACCCTCCCATCGACTTTATAGTCCTCTAATCATCTTTTAAGTGTCATCTAACTACTACTTAGTCCATTTAAACACCTCTTAGGTACTCTAACCACCTCAATGACCCTCCCATCGACTTTATAGTCCTCTAATCATCTTTTAAGTGTCATCTAACTACTACTTAGTCCATTTAAACACCTCTTAGGTACTCTAACCACCTCAATGACCCTCCCATCGACTTTATAGTCCTCTAATCATCTTTTAAGTGTCATCTAACTACTACTTAGGCCATTTTAACACCTCTTAGGTACTCTAACCACCTCAATGGTCTACTAACCACCTCATTGGTCTACTAACCACCTCTATAGTCCTCTAGCCAACTCAAGGGTCTTCTAACCACCTTATTAGTCCTCTAATTACCTTTATTAAAGTCATCTAATCATCTTGAAAGTCATCTAACCACTTCTATCTAACCACCTCTAACCATCTTTGTCTCAACTCCTACTCCGACTCTTTCTAATTTCTACTCGTCATCGCCGGTGGTAAGACACTGTTTAATAGAAGCGGAGTTTTTTTTATTAAAGTTACTTAATTTTAGTCGAGAGGTGTCTTTGATTATTCATTAATTAATTTTTTTAAATTAGGTACTCGGAGCCAGAGGAAAAATGCAAAAAGAAGAAAAAGAAAAAACCAATGATTTGTTTTGAGGTGAAAAAGAAAAAGTCTTGCAAAAAGAAGAAGAAAAAGTCTTGTAAACCGAAAAAACGGAAAAAGAAATGCCCTAAGAAAAGAAAAGTAAAGCCCGTGTGTGCAACCATGCAAGCTAAAAAGAAAAGGAAAAGAAAACCCAAGTCAAGTTGCTTTGCAGCCGCAAGCAGAAAGACTAGGCAAGCTACATCCCAGACTAGCGTGACTCCATCCACTACAGATAAAAACCAGGAAGATCAACATTCCACACAGGGCATGCATGACACTCCGAATAACAGCCCCACATCTCAACACTAGGCAAGCTACATGTCGGTGCAAGCGTGTCTCCTTCCTCTGCAGATAATACATCCCCGTCTGGCGTGTCGCCTTCCTTTGCAGATAATAGCAAGGAAGATCAATATTGTACACTGGGCATGACCTACTCTGGATAACACCCCCACATCTCAACACTAGGCAAGCTACATCCCAGTCTGGCGTGTCTTCTTCCTCTGCAGATAATACATCCCAGTCTGGCGTGTCGCCTTCCTTTGCAGATAATAGCAAGGAAGATCAATATTGTACACTAGCCATGACCTCTACTCTGGAATACACCCCCACATCTCAACACTAGGCAAGCTACATCCCAGTCTGGTGTGTCTTCTTCCTCTGCAGATAATACAACCCAGTCTGGAGTGTCTTCCTCTGCAGATAATACATCCCAGTCTGGCATGTCTTCCTCTGCAGATAATACATCCCAGTCTGGCATGTCTTCCTCTGCAGATAATACATCCCAGTCTGGCATGTCTTCCTCTGCAGATAATACATCCCAGTCTGGCATGTCTTCCTCTGCAGATAATACATCCCAGTCTGGCGTGTCTCCTTCCTCTGCGATAATACATCCCAGTCTGGCGTGTCTTCCTCTGCAGATAATACATCCCAGTCTGGCATGTCTTCCTCTGCAGATAATACATCCCAGTCTGGCGTGTCTCCTTCCTCTGCGATAATACATCCCAGTCTGGCGTGTCTCCTTCCTCTGCGATAATACATCCCAGTCTGGCGTGTCTTCCTCTGCAGATAATACATTCAGTCTGGCGTGTCTCCTTCCTCTGCAGATAATACATCCCAGTCTGGCGTGTCTTCTTCCTCTGCAAATAATACAACCCAGTCTAGAGTGTCTTCCTCTGCAGATAATACATTCCAGTCTGGCGTGTCTTCCTCTGCAGATAATACATGCCAGTCTGGCGTGTCTTCCTCAGAAGATAAGAGCAAGTAAGATCAACATTCCACACAAGGCATGTCCTCTTTTCCAGATAATAGCCTCTCTTACAATAACAACTAACATTTTGTCCGTCCTTAGATTACAAAAAAATCAACTAAAACTTTTTGACACAGTTTAATAAACACAAGTCAAAATTATATTATTATTATTTATTATGGATAGAATATTAATATAATGTTATAATTACATGTTTAGTAACATAATAATAACTATAACTAAGATCATAATTTACACTAACTAGATCATAATATAACTAGATCCCCAGTCATGGCTACCTTATCACGATAGGTAGGTATATAGATTTTTCAATTATGATATTTAACAGTGCGTAGAAATGAAAACGTGGCATCGATAGGGGTAATTAATGGTATAAACATCTAAAAACTTTTATATCGTCGTTAGTCAAGAAATGTTGTATATTTCTCTACACTCCGAGGCATAGACGGGCCTGAAATATCAAACAAAGGGAGGGGGTGTTACTTCCCTCCCATAGAAGTGGAAGAAACCGTTATACCAACTTAGAAGTATTATGTTAGTCGTAAAGCTAATCAGCTGTTAAGCAATTTTTTGGGAAGGTTACTTTAGGTTTAGGTTATCATATTACAAAGCCTTTAAAGTATTTTTGTTTAAAAAAAAAAAAAAAAATGATATACTATGATATACTATCAGCCATTGGTGACATTTCCTACTGTAAGCTGAGATAGGGCTGGGGGAATGGGAAGTGCCCTAAAAATGCAAACGTCGGGTGATTTTTTCAGAGTTCAGTCATAGTACCCGTGTGGTACCAGTCATGGTACCAATGATACAACAGTCATTGTAAAGTCATAGCCCCTGATGAATCTTATAATTATTAAGGGTGTAATAATTTATTTTTTCCGTGATAGGCTGTGAAATAGTAACTTTAGAGCCTAAAAGACATAGCTAAAATCCATTTTTTCATTACGTGGACTTAAAAATTCTTTTCATTACTCCTAGCTGTAAAGAAAAAATCTTTTACGTCCTAGGAACTAAAAGATTTTTTATGTCCGGCGGGTAGTTGTCAAAACTTCCGTTAGTAGTGCTGCAGTCTTTGTAGAAATGCTTCTAGTACGATGAAAATCCGCTAGATGTCAATGCGTTTTATTTATCTTTTCATATAGTGTAACCTCTTTTTAAGGTTTCTTTTTTTAAGTCTTAAGTATGTACTAATATTTGTTATTATTATATATTGATTAGTGATTAATATTTAATGTTTTTTCATTGTCTGCTACCTCGGAAAAAATAGCATATGCTACGCGACTGTGAAGTGTTTTTTCTTTACCTTGGCAATATTTACTGTAATTGCCGCGGTAAAGAAAAAACTCACTTCACAGCCTAGTAACATAATATACTATTTATTACGATAATTAATTATCTTTATTATAATTGTTCTTTGTAACATAATCAAAATTGTACTGTATTAATTAAATTATCTGAATTATCCAGTTCCAATCCACCTATTAGGGTAATTGTTAAATGTAGCAAATCTGTACTTAAAAAATGTCGGATGTGTATTAATGAAGAAGGGCACCATTTTTAAGATTTATTATAGTAATTACAGAAGTGTTAATTATAAATAAAGAAGGTCGGTATATTTTATTATTACACATGTCTATTTCATTCTAAAATGATTTTTATTTATTTATTTTTAACTAATTAATAAGATAATTCAATTAATACAGTACAATTTTGATTATGTTATAAAGATCATTATTATAAAGATAATTAATTATCGTAATAAAAATAAATGATTACACCCTTAATAATTATAAAATCAGGTGGCTATGACTTTACAATGACTGTAGTATCATATACTACGTTCACACATAGTTTTGAAAGCGTTTCGGATCCAATTCGTTTTCAAAGCGATTCCCGTTCACACAACAAAAAATACAGGTGATCGAAATATTTGTTTGCGAAATCTCGTAACGGTGACGTCACGAGTAAAACCTTCTTTCTTGTTACCTAATATGTCCGCGAATTTTTACATTTTATTTACAAGTTATTAAAAGTTTTTACAGGTTCTTTATAGTATTAACTTTTGTTTAAAAACGTTTTTGCAGTTTAAAAAAAAGAAACGGAAGCTCACGAAAACTTAAAAGCTTCAAGAACTTAAAAAGTGGAAAAGAGTAAAATAACCTGATATCTCGATCCCCTCCACGACCTGTTCATACGAGCGTTTTGAATTTCGATCCCCCGATCCGATCACGTATATTTTTGGTGGAGCGGATCTAACCCGATACGATCCGTCGATCTCAGTTCGTACAGCGTTTTGAACTAGCGGATCGTTTTCAAAACCGTTTCCAAAACGATGTGTGAACGTAGTAATTGGTACCATGACTGGTACCACAGGGGTATTATGACTGAACTCTGACTTTAACGTTTTATTATACTAGAAAAACTTAAAAGAAAAAGAAAAAAAAAATCACCCGACGTTTGCATTTTTAGGGCACTTCCCATTCCCCCAACCCTATCTCAGCTTACAGTAGGACATGTTTTTGCTTCCGAGCTTACCGAAGGTAACGGAAGCATTGTGTTCACTTTTGAGAACGAAAAACTTTTATGCCTCCGATTTCAAAAATTCCAAGACAGAAATCCGTTTCAGACATCAGGGAACATTTTTGGTCTCGTGTCTGTCTGTCTGTCTGTCTGTCTGTCTGTCTGTCTGTCTGTCGGTCTGTGTGTCCACGAATTATGAAACGTGCGACGATAACTTGAGTAAATGTCGACCGATTTTGATGAAATTTGGTAGACATGTTCATTTTAGCAATGCTCAGGACGAGTTCGTTGGACAACGTTATCCGTCTAAGCGTTCACGAGCAATGCTCGCGTAAACGTGAACTTTAAATTTAAAATTGGAATTTTTGGTCGGGGAAAAAATCTAACTTCATCTATTCAATGAGACAAACATTTTTTACAAATACAATTTTTTAGTAAAACCAACAGCGACACCGCTATGAAGTGTTAAAGATCGCTAAAACAATTAATAGTTTTTACAAAATAAACAATATTACAATAAAGTAATATAACAATAATTGTTATAGTATATGATAGGATGCGAGGAAGCTATGTGCCACACTAATTGGCAGTCTATTTTGGAATTTCATCACTATTTGGGATACTAGTCCACAGACCACCATAAGAAGTGAGTCGCTGATTGATAAAGTTTTCTTACCTTATGGAATCGCTTATTTATGCCTTGTCCACCGATGAATTGGGTATATGACAACTGGGCGCTGGGCCATTTCTTTTTTGTTGACATGCCAAACTTGCCCTTCTGCGGGAACACTGAAAAGAGATAGATAAAGTTTTGATTTTCACAGGATCGTTTAATTAAATTATTTAAAAAACAGTGGTACACGTGGCCACCGATAAGAGTGGGCCGTTTCGGGTGTCCACCGCCCCAAACATATCGCTCTGCGGGGACGTTGAAAAGAAAACGTCCCACTCGTATCGGTGGTCACCTTCACCTCTGTTTTTGAAATAATTTAATTAAACGATCCTGTGAAAATCATAACTTTATCTATCTCTTTTCAATGTTCCTGCAGAAGGGCAAGTTTGGCATGTCAACAAAAAAGAAATGGCCCAGCGCCCAGTTGCCATACACCCAATTCATCGGTGGACACGGCATAAATAAGCGATTCCATAAGGTAATAAAACTTTATCAATCAGCGACTCACTTCTTATGGTGGCCTGTGGACTATACTTTTAGTTGCAATATTTTAAATTTAATAGTATCGTTTTGAAGCTTAGTAAAGGCGCCAACTTTAAGAAGTTTTGCACCCATAGCTATCTAATACAATACAGCAGTTATACAAGCTCAAACATTTTCTTTTTTTAATTAAATTTTATTATTTTCAAGTTCTAACGAATTAACGTGTGACTAAAAATAAAATTTAATAGCTGAAATGATGTTTATCTTTAAGAATTTTTCATGCTCTTTCAGGAGGTATATAATTTATCATTCTAGCTTAATTAGTTCTAATGATATTGTCAATTTATTAAGTCAAAGACACGTTTTACAGAACAAATATAAAAATAAGATAGCTAAAAAACAAATGAGAATAGGACCATGGTTTATAGAACTTTGTTTACTCCAAATTAACTGTACTATCACATCCCAAAGTTTGTCGGTCCTGACCCGGGACACCCTGTATATATATATATATATATATATATATATATATATATATATATATATATATATATATATATATATTGTTTAGTATTGTTTTAAAGGAAAAAAACAGCAAGCAGTAGGAAGTAAGTGATCCCCCAATTACCCCCTCCACTCTCCTTTTTGTCTGTCTTTTTTTAGAACTTTTTTAGTTCCTCTTCTCTTTCTCTCCCTTATCTCTATCCTTGTTTCACTCACAGTTTATTATATACCCTACTCTTTCTTACTCACTTGAGTTTGAAAACAATTTTTTTTTTAATAAAATAAAGAAATATAAGTGGTGGAAAGGGGTGTGCAGCTCTCCTACAGCTGATTGCAAAATGTTGCCTCATTTCCAATTGAAAAATCGATAAATTTCTATTGATAGAAAAAAAATTGTTGAGGGTTATTGTGTAAGGTGGTTGTAGAGAAGGTTATCTGGTGAATATTTATTCAATTTTATTTATTCAATGTGGCCTCCATGTTTTATTCAGGGTTTTTATTCCAAGTTTTGGTTGGGACCGAGTCGGAGAAGTCATTCATAGTTAAGTAGCCAAAACACTCTTTTGGACTTGACTGTTGCTTCAAACATTCACTGAGAGGTAGCTTAGAAGTGAATAGTAAGTACTTAATGCAGTTAGAAACTCCATGTTAAGTCTTAGACAAGCTTACTTTTCTTTACTTAGCCCATGTTGGGCTTAAGCCATGTTGGTCCATGTTTGAGCTTTAGCTTAACATAAACTTTATCTTCCTAGACAATGCATGTTAATTCTTCTCTGCTAAGATCATCTTGCTCATGCTGGACCATATGTTTTAACTCTGGGGTACAGACAACATTTCCGTTAAATAAATTGGTAGTGGGGGGGCTTTTTTATGTTTATTGACAAAATGACTAAATGGCGTAGAAAATTAAACGCTTTCTACAAGTGTTATATATTTTTGTAATCTACTCTTTAATGCCTTTCATTTGATACCCCACTCAAATTTTCAAAAAAATATTTTTTTTTGCGCGACGTGAATTATCCGCCATTTTGAATTTGAACAGCTGATAATTTTGAGTTCGCTATATTTTTCCTGTGAGCCTGTCAAAACGATCTTTAAACTGGAAAGTTTAATGTTTTTATCTCTTTTGATTCAAAAGTTATTGTAACCGTACAGAGTGACAGAAAGACAGACAGACACAGGAACCAAACTTTAAGGGTTTCTTTTTTTGGTTTAACCAACAAAATCCTAAAAATTTGACGCTTTGAAATATCGTGCTAGGAAGTCAGGATTTAACAGGAGGTCGATAGGTATTTTATTTATAGTACAATATTTTGACGATAGGGGAGCTGAAGTTTCAACAAACCTCATGCAAAATGTGACGCTCTTGAATATTGTTGCAGGAAGTTAGAATATTATAGGAGGTAGATTAGTTTTCACTTGTATTCATTGTAGTGCTATATTGCGCCGATAGAAGTTCTAACTATTTCATATAAAATGATATCAGAGCTCCTAGCGGACCAAATAGTAATCAAAATGGATTAATATTTCATGATTTCATACCTTGAGATCCATCTACCATATCAATTAGACAAATGTACACTGGTTTTCTCAACTTCATAGAAAAACATTAAAATGGTGATATATATGTAAATTCAATGCCCAAAAACACATCCTTGATTAAAGTCGTTTTGATTAGAGAATATAGCTTTAACCCTGCCTTACTAACACTGTCTAATAGTCCATTATTTCTAATACTACGCCTCTCAGACGTAAATTAAAATTAGACCAACTTATACACGTTTAAGAAGCAAATGCTGATAAAATCATGAACTTGAAACATTTCTTTGTCTAATAAAATGGTTAAAAGGTGCTCTTAAGAGAGAAAATGATTACCAAACTGACCCTTTAAACTGAAAAGAGCAGGTCAAAATATACATTTTACATTTTTCCTCACTAGAACCTGCTGCATTTAAATCTGAACTTATATTATGATTATCTAATGAATAGATATGAAAATAAAGTATACATTTTTATAAATATGGCAAAATAATATTTAATAATCATATTTTAGGAACAATAAAAAAAAGCCAATTAAAGGCAACATGCTCGATAAGGTTAGGCTCAATAGGGTGCCTGAAGCACAGTTGACTAAAAGAAGTGGTAAATTACTAATATATAAAAGCACAGCAAAGACCCGACTTTGACGCAATCTGAAGGTTAATTAAACAGAGATAGCATACCTAGAAGGACTAGTGGCTGGCACCGAGAGCTATCAACTAAAGTCAGCAGGTACGCCTCAGAGACGTATTGTTAGAAGTGCAGTGTTAAATCGGACGGAGAAAGGCCGAGTTCGATTCCCCGCCGATGAGAAGTCATTTTTATGATAAATTTCTATAAAATGTTTAATAATAATTAATTTTTCCTAGGAAAACTAATAAATGTAAAACACTGGGCTAAGTAATTATGAACTCGTATATGAGAAAGTTTGTCTGAGTTGTCTCGGACCGATTTTATTTTTAATGTTATCAAAATACTTACCTCTCTACTGCGGTTATTTTTGGGAAAAGAAAAACAATTTCCTATTCATACAAGCAGAAACAAAGGAGAATCTTATATTAAAGAAAATAACTTTTTTAATTACACAGGATCTAATTAAAGAATTAAAGAAAAAAGTTGTGACGGAAATCAGCAGTGAGGAAAAAAATAAGCAACAAATACGAGTGGGGTGTTTTTGTAAAGTTGAGTTTGGATGAGATGGAGGGTTCAGAAGAGAACCTAATTAAATAAAACCTATCCAATACAATTAGGTTCACTTTACAGCAGAACTGTGTTAGACACCTGCCCTTGTTTAGCTTACTTTCTTTTGTCTAAAAGAAAAAAAAAATGTAGTTTCCAATAGCATTTTGTTTTATTTATTCTTTAAAGCACTTTTCCTATTTTTCTTATTACCCATTGGTAAATTTGATTTGGTTTTCGTTGTTTTAAACTTATTATTTAATTTATAAAGTAGTGATAAGCTTTTTAATGTGCGAATAAGATAACAGTTTATTCCATGTTAATCTGAGTCATTTCGACCCTAAAATGTTCATTTTCAGTCAGTTTAATTACTAGAACAACCAATTACTGAATCAATTTTATATACATTCAGAATCGTACAAAAATAAATATAAGTGTAATTTCCTAATATATATATTATATAATAATTTTAAATTGTTTCATATCAAACAATAGTGATCAGTAATAATATTAACAATAACAATAGCGTTATAGTGAATTTACTTACATTAATCATGTTTTAAGTTATGTAATATGCGAGAGAAAAAAAACATCTCTGCCAATTAGTGTGGCACATAGCTTCCTCGAGTCCTATTTCGTAAAATTTATGATTTTAAAACCCATTATTATCCAACTTATTCCATTTTCCCCGTTTTTTAAATCTGTCAAAATTGTTTTAATTTTTTTACATGAGTATCAATTTAGAAAAGTTAAAGAGCTCAGACGGTTCAAATTAATCTTGGGATATCTGTGGGTTAATAATCAGAAGAGTACTTTTGAAGCTAAAGGTGTAAATAGATGTATGTTTGTGCGCATGTGGATGAGAAACAAATAAGCGCAGAATGTTGAAACTTATATGGGACCAACAATGGGCTAAGAATGGCTTACCATCTAAATTTCATTAAAATCGGACGTGTAGTTTTTAAGATATGTTGGTTCGCAAAAATCAAACGACAGACCGACAGACAGACAGACAGACACGGAACCAAAAATGTTCCCTGATGTCTGAAACGGATTTCTGTCTTGGAATTTTTTAAATCAGAGACCTAACAAATTTTCGTTCTTCGTAACGATCACATAGCTTCCGTTACCTTCTGTAAGCTCGGAAGGAAAAAAAATTAAAGTGCATGAATCCGTGGGCATCGATAATTGAATTTTACATAATAATTTGTTGAACACAATATAACCCCTTTACTAAGTACACATAAGAAAGTGGAAAGTATTTGTTTGTTTAAGAATATTGAGAGTAAATATTTGTTGTATTACATTAAAGTATTAAGCCGGTTGTTATGTTACCAGAGTGAAGTCCCCTGTTAGTAAGGCTTAGCTAAGATTCTGCTTTATCCAAAGTTAGAAGGGACTTAGAAGTTCTCACTAACTTCTATTGATTCTTTATTTTTACCCAACAACAATATATGCTATCTTCTTTACCTAGGTCACTAGGTCATACTAAGTACCAACACAACAAAAATAGAAATTTAAGAGTCTATAAACAGTTGTTCTGCGACTTAAGGTCAACATTGTGTAATATTTTGCGTTTTCTTTCGTTTCGATCAATACTAACTAGTAAATCAGCTGTCAACTAGTTTTATAACTAAGTTTAGTTGAAAGAACTTAAATGAAGTAGAGGAAGCGAAGTTAAAAATAAACTACTCCAAACTTCACTGACAGCAGGTAATAATAATAATTATTATACCTTATAATCAAATTTCAATGTTCTGATTTAACTATAATTTTAGCATTTTTGAATCCGAGCTTACTAAAGATATCAAAAGCTATGTGATCGTCCAGAAGAACAAAAATATTTTGTCTCCGATTTCAAAAATTCCAAGACAGAAATCCGTTTCAGACATCAGGGAACATTTTTGGTTCCGTTGTAACGATTTATATTTTATAACCCTCTGTATTCAAAATTCGCGGCAGGAATTTCGTGAGATTTCAATGTTTTAAGAGGGGCTGAGGGTTTTCTGTTATTTAAACAACTTTTCATTTCATTAATAGGTCAGTTTATTTTATTTATAGTTTCAATTAGGAACAACTTTTATTTTATTGATTATTTATAGGCTAGAAGGTAAATTTAGTTAAAGTTTTATTTTCGTTTCTTTTTCCTTTTTTCTCGGGAGTTCTGTCTGGGAGAACTGGAGAAGGGAAGGTTACAGTTGGTGAGGTTAGGTCATCGAGGGTGTTAGCCTCATGTCCTGATAGTGAAATATGTGATCATTTTGTAGTCTAACCAGTTTTCACGTTGAATGTGGATTAGTGGAGTATAGTCACGTCGATGGATTGAGGAGACTAGTATTTTCTTCCGGCGTACTCCAAGGTTTGGTTCGACAAAGTCACCTACTGCGCGGCGTCTACGTACAGACGCACGCCATTGAAGCTTCTTAAAGAAGTATCTTATATAAACCTTCACCACCAGACCTGCGAACTTCATTGGACAAGGTTGGCCAATTCCTTTTTTCTTTCCTCTCCCAACACCCCAAAATATATTAGACGGGAAATTCACGAAGGGCTGGATCTCACCTCCTCCCCCCTCGAGACTTCTCCCCTCCTGGACACACCATAGAACCATTTTCTTCTTTTCTTTCATGTATAAATTTTTCTTAACAGTAATCATTATTTTCTGATTATTATTTTCTTTTGTATTCTTTTGGGCCTGCTTCAAAATCAGTCGAGTGGACGACCACTCTTAGGAGAATATGTGATGGGGCCCCAAGGTACCTTAACAACTATGTACATAGAATAACAAAACCAGTATCTATTCATTTGTTTCACTAATTTTACGACTTTTTATTCTTTATTTTATTGCTGGTGAGTAAGTTTTTTTATGGGCCGATCAGCTTACCGCTGTTCATTTTGTCAATATCTACTTTTTGAATATAGTACCTTTCATTTTCAAAATTATAGTTTTACTCTGGTACATTCTTTACCTCTTTTCCAAATTTAATTTTCTGGCCACTAGATGCCTAGATACTGTGTTGTAAAAAGTTATTTTGTCTGGTGTCGTCTTGTTCTATTTCTTTCTCTACTGGTCTTCCCTGTTCCCTAGTTTCCTCTCTTTCCTTCCTTCCTTTGTGGCCGTTTTAAAATATACAGGTGTTACGTTTGTCTTATTTCTTTCTTCCTCCCCTTCCTTTCTTTTATTTTTTTCAGAACAGGGTGGCGCTTATATTCATCACTACTCCGACCCGTACCGTCTGAGTTGGGCAATTCTTTATTTTATCTGTAATAATCGCAATAGAGCATTACACCGTGTTTATTTGTCGGTCAGTCAAAGTTTAATGAAATTTGGGTGGTAGGTCATGAGTAGCCCATTGTTGGTCCCATATAAGTTTCAACCTTCTGCGCTCATTTGTTTCTCTTCTACATGCCCACAAACATACATTAATTTACACCTATAGTTTCAAAAGTACTTATCTGATTTGTATAAAACTTTTATAGTTTATCGAAAGTAACCCGCAGATAGCTTAGATTTTTTGAACCATCTGGGCTATTTAAATTTTGCTTAATTGATGCTTTAATTCAAGTAAAAAATACAAACAATTGTGACAGATTAAAAATACAGGGGAAAAAATTAAACCAATAAGACAACAATGGCTTGTAAAAGCATAAAATCAAAAAGTACATGACTGCATGCGTGGAAGCTATGTGCCACACCAATTGGCAGTCTATTTTTTATTCCCCCCGTGTTTCGTGTCTGTCTGTCGCTCAATTCTTACGAACCAAAATTCTTGAAAAATACTCATCTGATTGTTTTAAAATTTGGATGGTTTGTCCAAAATAGCCCCAGAATAATATCAACCGTCTGCGCTTTTTAAATGTAGCTCAATTCATAATTATAAAAATCGGTCCGAGACAACTCAGACAAACTTTCTCATATAAAAGTTCATAAATACTTAGCCCAGTGTATCCCATTTATTAGTTTTGTATGTACATTTAATTATGATTGAACATTTCATGAATATTTATCATAAAAATAACTTCCCCTGCGCGGGGAATCGAACCCGGGCTCTCTCCGTCCGCGTTTTAAGCTATTTTCTCAGGAACTAGATTTTTCCCGGGGAAACGGCTTATATCGTTAGATTCGTATTTAAATGGACTACATTTTATAATTTTTTAATCAAAATCGTCTGAACCGTTTTTGAGAAATAATTTTTTTTCACGTTTTTTCAGAGTTTTGGGGGGTAGCGCCTCCAAATTTGGGGCTAAAATTAATTTCTAGATTTCGCCTCGGGGTATGATTTTTCTAAATATGTATGCCAAATTTCATGAAAATCGGTCGAGTAGTTTAGGCTCCAGGCGTCTACACAGACGACAGACAGACATTTTTTTAAAAACCACTTTTTTAGACTCAGGTGATCTCAAAACGTGCAAATCCATCAAAATCTCAAAATCGAATTTTTGTGCCATCACAATACGTTCTCTTTATATGAGAAAGTAAAAAATCAAAACAATTTTCACCGATTTAAAAACTAAATTTGACAATAATGAGCTGAAAATGCATAAAATCATTAAATTATACGATACAGGAAGCGAGGAAGCTTATGTGCCAAACTAATTTTTACTGGTCTTATATTACTTTGCTTTGTAAGTTTCATCACACATTTCCGTTTCCCCAATTTTCAACCACTTCCCGTGATTCAATCTTCCTCAAAATTTGCACATAGATACAACTTAGGTGAACAATACAGAAACCAAAAAAAAAAAAAAAAAAAAAAAAAAATGGCGTCAAATTTATTTACTTTTCAAGTTTCATCGCACACCTATTACCCCAATTTTGAACCACTTACCGTCATTCAATCTTTCCCAAATTTTGCACATAGATACAACTAAGGTGAAGAATACTGAAACCAAAAATAAAAAAAAATATAAAAAAATGGCTTCAAATTTATTTGGTTTTCAAGTTTCATCGCACACCTATTACCCCAATTTTGAACCACTTACCGTCATTCAATCTTTCCCAAATTTTGCACATAGATACAACTAAGGTGAAGAATACAGAAACCAAAAATAAAAAAAATATAAAAAAATGGCGTCAAATTTATTTGGTTTTCAAGTTTCATCGCACACCTATTACCCCAATTTTGAACCACTTACCGTCATTCAATCTTCCCCAAATTTTGCACATAGATACAACTAAGGTGAAGAATACAGAAACCAAAAAAAAAAAAAATGGCGTCAAATTTATTTGCTTTTTAAGTTTCATCGCACACCTATTACCCCAATTTTGAACCACTTACCGTGATCCAATCTTCCCTAAATTTTGCACATAGATACAACTAAGGTGAAGAATACAGAAACCAAAAAAAAAAAAAAGAAACAATGGCGTCATATTTATTAATAAAGTTGAAAATAAGACCAGTTTTGAAAAATTACATTTTTATATTAATTATTTACTGCATTTTTAAAAAATAAAATTATATTTCTTCTGAAAAAAAGTCTGTATAGTTGAGATAGGAATACATTTTTTTTAATATGGATTTTGTTAAAGTACGTAATATGAGGGAGTGGATTGTAAAATTGAAAAACAAACGATATATGGTCTGTACCGTAGAACACTCAGAGCTTATTAATATTCATATAGTATGGGCGTAACAGTATGGCCACTATTTGCATATCTAGTTGGCACGAGGTAATCCCTCTCGACCAATTTCAGTCTTCATTTTGAGCCAATCATCAACACACTAACAACAAGCCATCACTTAGAAAACAAACTAATATATATATATATAAATATATATATACTCCCCCCCCCCCCCCCCCCCTCTTAACTTTTGAACGGTTTGAGATAAATTAATGAAACTTAGGGGACCTATATATATATATATATATATATATATATATATATATATATATATATATATATATATATATATATATGAGAATATTCAAATTTGCATTGATAAAAATCATAACAATTTAATTATTTAAGAGGATTTGAGTATGAATAAATTAATAAATTGAACGCTTTGTTCATTGAAGTAAAAATCGGTCCGAGACAACTCAGACAAACTTTCTCATATACGAGTTTATAATTACTTAGCCCAGTGTTTCCATTTATTAGTTTTAAAATGTACATTTAAATATTATTGAACATTTCATCACAATTTATCATAAAAATAACTTCTCCTGGGCGGGGAATCGAACCCGGGCTCTCTCCGTCCGCGTTTTAAGCTAATTTCTCAGGAACTAGATTTTTCCCGGGAAAACGGCTTATATCTTTGGATTCGTATTCAAATGGACTACATTTTAGAATTTTTTAATCAAAATCGTCGGAACCGTTTTCGAGAAATAATTTTTTTTCATGTTTTTTCAGAGTTTTTGGGGGGTAGCGCCCCCAAATTTAGAGCTAAAATTCATTTCTCGATTTCGCCTCGGGGTGTGATTTTTCTGAACACGTATGCCAAATTTCGTCAAAATTGGCCCAGTAGTTTAGGCGCCAGGCGTCTGCAAAGACGACAGACAGACAGACATTTTTTAAATGTCTTTTTTGGACTCAGGGGACCTCAAAACGTATAAATACATCAAAATCTCAAAATCGAATTTTTGCGCCATCACAATACTTTCTCTTTATATGAGAAAGTAAAAATTGGATGAACACTTTAGTGTCATTAGTCATTACATATTTAAGACCTCGCATGTAAGTCCTTTGAATAAACCTGGGTTAGCTTTGAATCAATTCAATACTGGAATGGCTACTAAACCCTCCAAACATTAGTGATGTGTTGGTCGGTAAACCATGTCTTCATTACTCTGGTATCATCGATTTTTAGGGTCCATAGGCAAATTATGGATCCTTATATTTTCCTGCGTGTGTCTGTCCGTCCGTCCTGTCACGTGCTCTCACGGCTACACCTTTTGTCCGATCACTTTGAAATTTGGCATATATGTGTCTTGTACTTACCCACATAATTTAAAAATATAGCGACTTAGAAAATAAAAAAAAAAAAAAAAATAGGGTAAAAAAACTTAAGGGTTAAAATTTTTTTATTTTTTTTTCGACACCGTGAGGGGTATCATATGAAAGGGTACGTCGAGCTGATTACAAAAATATATAATTCTTTGGATATAACTTTGATAGGGCGAGCGTAGGCAAGTTTGAAGTGGGTGTGAAACGTGCCCCCCCCCCCCCCCCCCCCCTCTATCTCGCTTATGTGAAGTGCAAAAAATCTGAACAAATTCCTGAACATTCTTCGACCAAAAATAAAGATACTACTTTTTGGAAATTTCGAAAAAAATATTATTTTATTTTTTATTGACAGAATAGTTTTTTTATAATTATGGTCTTTTTGATGTATTTATGTGGTTGTAGTCCGGTTCAGTGGCAAAAAAATACTTTATCAGAGTGTGTTTTGAGAATATCAGATCCTTAGAATGGTTCAAAGTAAGCTTTTTAGCATTTTAAAAAAAACAGTGTTTATACACTTTACAGTTAAACACTATATAGTGTGGTCTACGGACCCTCGCTGTGTGCTGACTAGCACACACTTGACCTGTTTATTTCGCATTCACTTCCGGGCTCGAGACGCTGCAATGGCACGTAAGGAACTTAGTTCAAATGAAATTCGGCAATAAGTGATGGAATTTTTATATCAATACTTATCACCCAATGCTGCTTTGACTTTTTTAGTAGAAAAGCAAACTGCTTTCCTTTACTAACAACCAGTGTTTTCACAATTTAAGAAATTGTAGAGAAACGATAAAGTAACCATAAATATTTCAATACTGAACAATTTAGATAAAACATTTGTGACTGCACGCTTGGTATGATTTCCGCCTTAAAAATAATATAAGCTAAGAGTTGTGTATTTACATGATACATTTATTTAAAGGAAATGATAAAATATTTGGTGTTTTATTATTGTTTCGTTTTCGTATGACTTTTCTTTATATTTTCTATTTTCTCGTCTCTTTATAAATTCAACTCAATTCCATTTCCATATCGTTATCTCCTTGTTCCTTATTTTCATCATTTTCTCTCAAAAACACTTTTCTTTCTTTTTTTCTTCTTAAGGGCATGAAAGGGGTGAGGAGGGGGGATGGAAAATTTATTTTGATGGTCCACAAAGGAGAGGCCACTTATATTAAAAAAAAATATATAAATAAAATATGGGCAACACTCTTAACCTTTTTTAAAAGAACAAAATGAAGTCATCAGGTAGAATAAAAAATAAAATACTATAATATAACAGACTCTAAAAAACTAAATAATTGTTTATTTATATATATATATATATATATATATATATATATATATATATATATATATACACAATTTGTGTAGTGCGAGACACCAAGGGATGTGCCACGCAAGCGTGACACATAGGAACGTTCCAACATTAGACTATACGTCACAAAGATGTTGGCTCGGCATTACGCCATGTCCTGCATCGTTTCGTCGCGTCCGACTCATCAGGGGCCAGACGATGCCCACCCAACTCTTGACCTATACCAACTAAGAAGATCATTATATCGTTATCTCCTTGTTCCTTATTTTCATCATTTTCTCTCAAAAACACTTTTCTTTCTTTTCTCTTCTTAAGGGCATGAAAGGGGAGAGGAGGAGGGATAGAAAATTTATTTTGATGGTCCACAAAGGAGGGGCCACTTATATTAAAAAAAATATATAAATAAAATATGGGCAACACTCTTAACCTTTTTTAAAAGAACAAAATGAAGTCATAAGATAGAATAAAAAAAAATACTATAATATAACAGACTCTAAAAAACTAAATAATTGTTTATATATATATATATATATATATATATATATATATATATATATATATATATATATATATATATATATATATATATATATATATATATATATATATATATATATATATACATATATATATACATATGCCAGCTGGTCTGCCCGGTTTCATCCATGAATTGAATTCACTTTTGAAGATTTGGTTTACAAAAAATAAAAACTCGATTTCAGATTAAAATAAAATGTTTGTGCGTGAAGTCTCACGTAAAAAGGGTTTTTTTGCACTTCTTTAGATTGTTACTCCCCTTATAAAGAAATCAGAAGGGAGTAACAATCTAAAGATGGTGTATGTAATGTTCTTTATTAGACTGTTACTTCCCTTATAAAGAAAACAGAAGGGAGTAACAATCTAAAGAAGGTGAACTGAATGTTCTTCTTTAGACTGTTACCTCCCTTATAAAGAAAACAGAAGGGAGTAACAAACTAAAGAAGGTGTACGGATTGTTCTTCATTAGACTGTTACTCCCCTTATAAAGAAAACAGAAAGGACTAACAAACTAAAGAAGGTGAACGGATTGTTCTTCATTAGACTGTTACTCCCTTTATAAAACAGAAGTGTGATATTCCTTTGTCCCAAAGAATACATAGGACTAAACATCCCTTTGTCTTAATAGTTATTTGGTCAAAGTCATTTATATTCTAAAACAACATAGGGGAGTAACAATCTAAAGAAGTACCGGGTTTCGTTGGTATTGTGAACATGAAATTAGAATAAGGGGGGGGGGGGGACACGGAAAATACTATTCTTATTTTTTCTATCGTCCAGCAGACGAAAAGAATGATGAGTGTGCGTGAGTGCAACATCGTTAGACATCAAAGCCTACCACTTACGCACACGAGTGTACACACAACACTGTTTTTTGTTCGCACAGGTTTATGTAAGTATGAAGAATGTAAATAGACACTATAAAAAAGTGATATATTATTATTAGCACTAAGTGATATATTTTCAATCAATTTTTACTACGTTTTTATTAGCTTGCATTCTTGTTTGTTTGTTTGTTTGTCCGGTACAAATCTGGCAATCGATTTCTAACTAACTTCCCGAATAGCTAGACATTTGAAACTTTTAGCATAGCTCAGAACACGATGACAATGCATTATTTTAATACTTTTAGCTATCTTTCAGCAGAATTTAATTGGTTTTCAGCAAATTTTGCTTAGTTCGGAAAAAATCCGCAAGTTATTTTATTTGTTTTGCCATGTCCTTTATTTACACAATCTTCATTTTGACGGGTTTCAAATTTGTGATTTTTATAAATAAGAGATAAACATTGAATGACAGCAAAACAGGAAATATATTAATTATATTATTTATCGATTATATTATTTTAAATATATTGATGTCACGGTTTAGATTTGGTGTTGGGGAGATCCGTTGTACAAAGATTTATCCTTTTATAGGTTTAAGATCAGCTCTCTGGATGGTTGTCATTTATGTAAAGTAAATAAATTCGGAACTATATTTTTTTCACTAACATTATATATTATATAACAATAACAATTATATTATCAACATTACATACGATTCAACAGAAAATTTAAAAACGTAGTATATAAAAAGTTCTTTTTATCTTGAAATTATTAACTTCTTTAGTTATATAAAAACAGAAAGAACAAGAAAAACTTTTTTTTTTTTAAATTATAAACAATATATATTTGACCAGTTTTTGGACAAATAATACAGACAGGTGGTTTTTAGATAATATAGTTATCTATACCACACCAAAAACTAAAAATGCAAAACTATTAGCGACATTTGCCTGAAGCAGACTAACTAAGGAATGATTACCTTGAATATGGACGGGAACAAACTAGTGGTGGAATCAATACCACCTTTTTTTCAAAAACATACTCGTCAAAATGAAGTAGATAAGCATTCTAGGGTTAATATAATGCAAGTGGAAGTTATGTAGAATTTTCTTTAAACAATTTTATCGGAACGTTTTCATTGCTGTTTGCTTATTTAAAAAGTTAATGGAGGAGATTAAGTTTGATATTAGAAGTTGATCCTACTTGAGGAGGAATGAAAGGTTTTGAGGACAAAGGGCATGACATACCTCAGGGGGCAAACCCTGGGGGAATTCACTCGAGCATTCCGTATGCATGAGACGACCTCTCAGTTCCCCCAACATGAGCGAACATGAATAAAACATGTTGTAACGTCTACAAACATGTATTTCTTAACATGGCTTTATGCGTAGTGACACACTATCTCACTTCTTTATCTACTACAATGTTTGTAAAACCAACCGAATTAGACGTTTCAAATAAAATTTCTATTTCAATCGCTTAAGAAAAAACCAAACTCAAAAAGAAATCTACAAGAAGAAGCAATATACGGGTACAACACACCCTGTTTCTAAAATGTTGATATTAAAAATAATAAGAATGAAAATAAATACGTGTGGTGTCGAGGGACACCCGTTAGGAACGAAGTTCCTTACGCTTTTCATTAAATATAAATTGTAAAATCACACTGCTAAGTATATACGTTGCTAACTGCTTATTAGAAGAGACGGAGTTAAGGCAAAATTAAAAGAAAAGCTTTTTTTATTGAAGCGAGCGTCTTGCAATAAATATGTATTGAATATTGAGAAAATAGTTAATCATGATGAGTTTATAGTTAAAGAGGATGGTTGTATTTAAGAGTCGAGTAGAGAGAGAACAGGACTGTTCACCCTCACGCCCAGGCCTACTCCATTTAAAATAATATAGAATATATCTCTTCACTACACAAAAAATTCTATTTGTATCAGGTTGAAATTTCACATGCCTGTTTTAATTGTACTTTTAGACGATGTGTATGAAGTTCTATTAAAATACGTAAGATATTGGTAGAAACGTTGTTTTCTCTATTTTAAACTTTTAGGTTCGCTTAAATAAGACTTTGTTAAAATAATTTTCATTATTAAATAAATATAATCGCATTCTTAGGTACCCAGTAAATAAGAAAGTGTTGGTATTTTCTTCTTCTTATAGTTAGTCTTTAGGGATGAAAAAAAAAAAAAATTAAAAATAATAGTTATTTATGCTCCTAGGGAGTAAAGTTAGCCATTATTCCCTGAGCGAAAAAGTTGGTTCTTGAGGCAAAGCCGAAGAAACCCCTGGTCCTTACATCCCGAGGCGAAGTTGAGGGAATTATACTTATTAATAACACTAATTAGCTCCCTCGGCTGCGCCTCGGGAGACACTTATCTCGAGGGGAATTATGGCACTTTACGTCCATTATATACACATTTTCGTCCATTGCACAGTTTTTATTCATCATTTTAATAAATAACAATAATTATTAGCACTTTTAATAGCAGATATAAGAAATTCATTATAAACACAATAAGAATTGGAATTAAACTCAAATAGAAGGTTATTTAGATGCAGGTTATAAACAATGATAAACATGGTTAAAAAAGCGCAGTGCCGCCAACCTGATTTCAACAACTTCATTACATTTGCCATTCATTTTCTACTATTTATAAAATTATTAAGTTGCAATCTTTACTTTTTTGCCCTACTTTACTTTTTCTCCCTACTTTTTGAGTTCAGGGATGAAAAGACCTGTTTTAGTCCCTCTAAACTAATGCAAAATCATAACTTTTTCTCCCAACTGGAGATAATAGTTATTTATGCACCTAGGGAGTAAAGTAAGCCATTATTCCCTGAGCGAAAAAGTTGGTTCTTGAGGCGAAGCCGAAGGAACCATGGTCCCTAAATCCCGAGGCGAAGAAGAGGGAATTAGACCCTTTAATTCCCGAGGCGCAGCCGAGGGAATAACTCTTATTAGCTCCCGAGGCACAGCTGAGGGAAATAATTATCGCGAGGGGAATAATGGCACTTTACTCACGAGGTACATACAATATTTTATCTCCAGTAGGAAGAAAATACACATTTTCGTCCATTGCACAGTTTTTATTTATTATTTTAATAAATAACAATAATTATAAGCACTTTTAATAGCAGATATAAGAGATTTAATATTAAAAACAAATAAGAATTGGAATTAAACTCAAATAGAAGGTTATTTAGATGCAGGTTATAAACAATGATAAACATGGTCAAAAAAGCGCAGTGCCGCCAACCTGATTTCAACAACTTCATTACATTAGCCATTCATTTTATACTATTTATAAAATAATTAAGTTGCAATCTTTATTTTTTTGCCCTACTTGACTTTTTCACCCTACTTTTACTTTTTCTCCCTACTTTTTGTGTTCAGGGAAGAAAATACTTACTTGAGTCCCTCTAAACTAATTCAAAATCATAACTTTTCTCCCTACTGGAGATAAAATATTTTATTTAATCCATATTAGAGACTATATTTCGCCCATATCACATCTTCAGTCCTATAAGAAAAATATCAAAAAAGAAAAATATAAAAGAAATATCATAAATTACATTATCTCTGGTTTCACCATGAAGGCTAACTATAATAAAAAGAAAATACCAATAAATAAAACATAAAGGATCAACTGATGAAAATAGATAAGAGATAAAAAGTTTTGTTAGAATTAGTCTCACCGATTTCTTATTAAAAGTTGATAAAAGTGGTGATAGAGACAGATTGTTAGAGAAGTAAGTCGATCTATGTGATGTCAGTAAATTACAGAAGAGAGGTAAAGGGAAGAGTAAGTACTCCGTGAGGTAAGTACTTCGTGAGGCAAGTGCTCCGTGAGGCAAGCACCTGCGACATCTAGATGGATTACCTGTCACCTCTCGAACCAAGCAACACCCTTAGAACAGGTCACCTTATCTAGGCCGACACGTGGAATTCCAAGTGTGAGTATGTGTTTGACACGTGGAATTTCAGGTGTGAGTATGGGTTTGACACGTGGACTAGTAGAAGCGTAAATCCGAGTGGACATGAAATCAATGTGTCAAATGAAATCTGTCTCGGGACAAAGTTTCGCAAAGTTTTTCTTGGTCAAAGGCTGCTACTGTCTGTTAATTGAACAGGATGGAAACAGACACTGTTAGAGAGAGAAAATTATTTTACTTCTCGCGTATAAATTATCTCGGGTTTTCCCTTTTTCGTCCCTTACTGAATTTTCCCTGCAAGTTTACTTTGTTTAGAGAAAAAGGTGAGAAGTTTTTTTAACTCTGTATTTTTTTTTTATTTTTTAAATACCCTTTTAATTTTTCCCAACATTACCTGTTTTTTCCTTATTATTAATTCAGAATCCCTTTCCAACAGTTTAAACCCACTAACTAAGCGAAATTTCCGGGAATAAACCTTCTAGAAAAGCATTTTTAAAAATACTATTAAGGAAATGGAAGGAAAATTTATACGAAACAAACAAGCAGTACAAGATCAAAAATTAGCCTTTAAAAAAAAACAAGTCTAAATGATGTTCATAAAATTATAAAAGCTCATAAAAAGTAATTACAATCAATCATTAATTAACTTACGCGGTTTTACCGTCCCAAAATAACTGCCGACTTAAAATCATAAATTTATTAATAATAAAAAGTTACGTATGAGGTAAAAAATCACGCAGTGCAACTTAAATAGACAAAACACGACAAAAATAGTCTTCCAATTAGTGTGGCACATAGCTTTCTCTATGATTAAATAATTATGTTTTGCTTTTGCTTAATTCTTTAATTAATTAAATAAATTCGTCCCACTTTTTCATAAAAAAAATATGTATCTACTTACGGAAGCAAAATGAGGCATTATTGAATTGATTTCGGGCAGAGAAATGTGATTTCACTGCCTAGGCGGTAAAATGAGGAAAAATTTTGATGCCTAGGCAGGAAAATAAATGTTGATGCCTAGGCAGCAAAATTTTTATTGTTATAATGTTGGCAATAACAGTTTATACTATTATCTCTATCTTATAACATTATATATTATAGTTTAATAAGTAAAATTTAATAAATAAACGTTTTAATATTTAAATAATTTGTTTATATTTGTTAATTCTGTTAAATAAGTTCAATAAATTGTAGATCTTTAATTAAAAAAATAACGAGTAACTGGCCACACTGCAGCTTCATGTAAACATCCAACATCCATATTATTATTATTATTATTATTATTATTGAAGTCATTCAATATAAGACTAGCTACTTTTCTTGATTTATCCTAGTTACTTTTTTTCTTTTAAGCAATAGAAGATATCTTTAATACTTTTAGTAATTTGTTAGTAAAAATATAAATAAGTATTTTATATTGCGTGCATTATTCATTCAGAAGTTATGTATGTACGTTATAAACGTGTATTTTGTATTTTGTTGTTATAGATTCAGTTTGCTATTCACAATTGTTATTATTCCCAAGCTTCATATTTTTACTATGAGAGCCGCATTCCGGTGTTTCATGTACTATAAAGAATCAAACTATAATTACATAGTATTAAATACACAAATTAATATTTAATTAAATTAATATATTTGCATATTCTACACAAGTATTAAGTGCTATGAAAAGTAAACA